>JAVFBX010232772.1:0-10754 GCA_034783855.1 Mopalia kennerleyi | reverse complement strand
GTTTTCAGCGACAAAATAACATATTTTGTTTCTCCTTGACTGTTTGCTTGTATGAAATAGGGTTTTACATCGTACTTAAGGTTATTTCACTTACATGACGACGTGCCAGTCCAATAGGTGAAGGCAGACCTGTACAAATTTTGTTTTATAGGAGTATTTTCCCAGGATTTTGAGTATTTTGTTTTACAGCATAGCACATTATATTAATTTCTGAACGTATTTTGATGGCCTATTGGTGTATTTCATATAAATTATGTGAACAAAATACTCCAGAATACACCAGGTAGGTACTGTAGGTCTGTGATTTGTTTGTTTGTTTGATTAAGGTTACTGTTTAATGTCGTACCCACAGGTCTATGAAGGAAACCAACCTTGCCACCAGTGGCAACAAAGACAATACAGAACAATCACAGGACACTATACAAAGACATCACAAACAGATCTGCTTCACGTTGCCTCTTACATGTTCAAGTAGCTCTGTTTGTTTGTTTGCTTGCTTGGGGTTTAACATCGTACTCAAGGGTATTTCACTTATATGACCACGTGCCAGCCCAATGGTTGAAAGAAAACACCTCAACACCATTGGCAACAGGACAGGACAATTACAGGACTATAACAGGATGTAATACAGACAGTGAGTGAGACACAAACAGATCAGCTTCCTGTCCTCCTTTAGCTCTGAGAGCACAAGGGCAACATGAAGCTCTCTCCAACTGCCCGCTCAAGTACAGTGTAGCTCTGAGATTACCAATGTTAATTGATTGATTGGTGTTTGATGCCGCACTCAAAATTCGCTTAGGAATTATTGAAATAATTTAAAATTATTAACATGAAAAACTAATATACATGCCATCATGAAGGAAAATTAAATTCACTTTTGCAAAAGTCAAGAGATAGATGACCTAGAGTGAATAATTCAGGTTTAATGCCATGTTGAATAGTATTTCACTTATGACAGGCCATTGACGGCAGGGTAATTGAGCACAACCATAAAATCTTAAGTGTTTTACTCTGCCGGAAAATTAATGTTCCTGCAGTGCTAAAGTAAAGACAGCTTGAAACAGACTACATTGTACTCTCAGCCAGGCAGTTTGCTTGATTGGGTTTTAATGTCGTACTCAAGGGTATTTCACTAATATGACGACGGATTGTCTACTTCACACTGTTCCTTGCCCTAGTTTGTAGGAAAACCGAGAGGAAACCTCGAAAAAACCACCCCCGCGATTGCCAGAGTTACATCTTAAGACTCACTTAAAGGGTCAACAGACGGACTTGAACCTTTGAACCGTATATCGAGGTAGGCGTTAACCACTAACCACTACGCCATGGCCGCAGGCCTGTCAATGAATGGAAGACTGATAGATTGATTGCTGTTTTACAACTTCTTCAAGGGTATTTCACTTAAATGACAGCGGTGTTTAAAAAAGGGACAGTGTCTTCTAATAATTATTGACACCAACACAACCATAAAATGTGAGGTGTTTGATATTGTTGGAAAATACATGTATATCTTTCTACAATGCTAATTAAACAAACTGCCCCCTAAAGAGAAGTTTCCCAAGTCAATCTGGTTCCAGAAAAAGTATGGGCGCCAAAAATAATTTAAGCATAGTATTAGCCAGAAATCAAGAAAAGGGTGTCTCAAATCGCCATTTTTACAGAAATAGGGTGTCTCATTTTACTGTTCCCCTATCTCCCCCATGTTAAATTTGACTGAAACAGGGTGTCTCAAATGGTTTCTAGGGTGTCTCAAAGAAACCGAAATACTCCTCTGGCTAACACTATGAATTTAAGCCCAATAATGGTAATGTATATAGCTTAAGCTTAACTTTTTACATAACATCTTTGTTAAAATCAAGATGAGAGGGATTTATCTAGAGAATCCAGATTAGGGTCGGATGAATTTGCAGGGTTCGAATTTATGGGTGCATAGGTGCACTGGTGCACCCAGATTTTGCCGTGCATCCAATATTAAAATATGGATGCATGCAGTGCACCCCAAAAATTATAGAGCAAAAATTTTTTTGCTGGCGTTACAATTGAGTAAGCTTATTGATCAATAGTCAATAAGGAACAACATTTTACAGGAAGTGATTTTCTCATAAAGGCATACATTTCTGTTTGACTGCGTTCATTTTGTTATATGTAGTTAATCAGTTACCTGTAGATTGGCTCGTTCTCGATACTAACTGTACTGTTAATAGAAATTGTGCATCCAACACATTTTGTGTGCACCCAATTAAAAATTGTGGGTTCACAGTATGCACCCCATTTTTGGGGCCAAATTCTACCACTGTCCTTTGCATTGACCCTCTTCTGACCAACAGTGCCTTTTGTCATCGGGTTAATACAAAAGGGTTTGAATTTAAAATAGCCATTGATCAGTGTGCATACGACTGGGGTAATTAGAAAAACATTGAATTTACTCTTTTGTTTATTTGATTACATCAAGGGAGATATGAAATTTAACATTTAGATATTTTGATTGGGGCTGTTTTGGCATAGGGTCGTTATGACGTTATGCCTGAACAGATCTTGAATATAATTCTATGTTATATTTTAGGTTGTATTAATGTTGTTACTTTTTATATTCTTCGACTAGTCATAAAAACTGAAACACAATTAATCCCGTACTCATTTATTTTGAAACGAGCAGGATGCTTGTTGTTAAAGATATAAATAATGTACCCCCTTCCATGTTTTCTAGTTATTGTCCTAACTTATAAGGACAAGGAAACTGCGACGTTGAGATGTAATTTAGAGAAAGACACTTCCCAGCATCTCACCATACATCTAGGTATCTGTTCTTTGTGCCATACACAACATTGGTGAAACACTGAATTGTTAAATATTTTCTTAGTGGTTTTGTATTGGGGTTTTTTCGGATTTTTTTGTTGCAAAATACGCCCCCAAAAATATCATCAGTTCAAGTAACGATTTGCATTAGAGCACCTTACCTTCAGTCATCACTTAGCATTAAAGTAATAAATCCAAACTTTATTTCCTCTGGCCATCCAAAAAGTCATCCTTTTTCCTTTACTATTCTAGATTTTAAAGTTAAGCTGTGGTTTTAGCAATATGTGAAGCATTTTTGGAAGAGACCAATAGCTATACAATGTACATGCATGTCATGGTTGCCTCGTACATTTCCACGGAAGATTAAAATGCATCACATTTCGAGATATGCCTCTATAGTTAGACATTTCACAAACTTATGATTTCAGCCGAAATTGTGGATTACTCTGGTAATGCACGATAGACAAAGGTAACAGGCACAGAATGGATTTTGTCAAGCAAACTTGTTTGATATCTTGCAGCAATTCATTGGCAACTATTGTCCCATGTGTGACAAACTTACGACCGAAATCACAGCTTTAAGGTGTGCACCCAAACAGGGACAGAGATGCAATCATAATTGCTTATGTCCATTACTTGTGCCCTATTTTGATCGAAAGTTGTTCGCTAATTTTGGAAGAATCGGTGTCTGAGAAAAATTCTGAGAGGTATTTATGTCCAAGTGATCATAATTTGTTTTCCCTGTTGATAATGTAATGTATTGTTGATGAGAGAGTTATATCTGGTTCCTTTGATAGGTGGTGGTATAGCTGTTGGATCAGTGGTTCTCCTTGGTAAGTTATAAAATTATGAAAAGTTGTATTCAAATTTTCAGATTAAGATTTGTATTTGCTCTTGTTATCTTAGCGTCCACCTTGCCAAGGATGGATGTGGGGGTGGTAAATGTACAGCCTCGGGGGTGGTAAATGTACAGCCTCGGGGGTGGTAAATGTGCAGCCTCGTGCTCTTAAAGCTACAGAGGGAGCTGATTTGTTGTGATGTATCAGTATCACACTGAAAAGACTGGATCCAACTCAATCTCGTTTCTTTTCACCCCTCTCAGTATGAATTAGATAAACTTAAGTAATGCGTGGAGTGTGATTTTTAGTTTCTCCCAAACAGTTTTATGACCTAAACCTCAGTTAAGGAACCAGATCAGTGTCTATGTACCCGATTTGTTTATTGAGAATCTGTGGTAAGCTGGATGGGAACTGTTTGTTTTGTGCTCTGAACCTTTCTTACATTACAGAAGAGGACATGTATGGGAGTTACAGTAAACTTCTGCTGAAGTACTTTCTGGCCGAGGGTGTCATGTGTGCTCATTACCTACATGTTTCCAGTGCCCATGTAACCCCAGCTAATCTCCTCCAGGTAATCTGTTCTGGATTATTTTTAAAGATATTAAGCTAACTGAATGCTTTCTTGGATCCAGACTCCTCTTAGATTTATTTTATTCATAGGGTGGGGCCATGGGAGTTGTCTTTTCAACAGAAAAGGGCACAGAGCTGGCTAGATTTAGTCCCATAATAAGAATGAACTTTTTGATGCGAATACATCACATCTTCTCAAAAATTTTGAATAATAGTAATACCATCTCAATGATGGCCTTGGCGTAGTGGTTAGTGAGCGCGCTTTCTAACGCCTACTTCGATTTACCGTTCACAGGAGTCCGTCTGTCGACCCTCAGGTATATCGCGGGGGTGGTTTTTGCAAGGTTTCCTCCCAGTTTTCCACCATACTAGGGCAAGGCACAGTTAGAAGTGGACAATCCATCGCCATATAAGTGAAATACCCTTGAGTACGACGTTAAACCCCAATCAAACAAACAAACAAACACTGATGGCCATGTGTGTCTTTTTGAATGAGGAATGATCCCAGTTAAGGTGGGATGTACATTAATTACTGATAGATACATCAGTCAATTAACCAGTGAAACCGGGAGAGGACCAGCCTTTTTCCTCATCAAATTTTAAAGATATGTGTTAGAATTTAATTTTTCTCAAACTTCAGATATTTAAAAGTTTGAGAAAAATAAAATACTCACTGACCTATGTTTTTAAAATCAGATGTGAACAATCCTGAAAGCTGTTCTCAAATCTCTGGTCTTCCCTTACGGTTTAACAAGTACTTAAGTTGTAATCCTTATTTAGTGCATAATGAACATGGTTTGTTTTGTTAATAACAGGAGTTACCTGGTCCAGTGCTGGATGAACCTGACCCTCAACAAGTACCCTCTTCTGAGACGGATTCTCTACAGATAGCATGGAGGTATCAAAACATGCCTAAAGTTCAGGTAATTTTAGAAAAATACTAGTTTGAACTTACATTTGATTAAACAAAGACAGGTGGATGTGACTTTGACTAGTAATTGAAATATGTCCATTGTCTAGTCAAATCAGTAAATTAATTCAAAATGAAACCCATAATGGTTCCATAATGAAGTATGTGTTTAAGTTATATTTATGCATGAGAGTTAAATAACATTTTTACCATGCATTGGAATTGTTCAAGTGTCATCAAGGGTTTTCTGTTGTACTCTGACCACATGCATCAAAGTACCTATACACTTACATGTACCTACATTTGTTTTGTTGTTGTTGCACTCACTGATATGATAACAGATACACCGCTGACACATTATCTCTCTATTTCTGTATCAACAGGGAAGTGTTTCGTCAAAGTTTGGCCATTATTATGATTTAACCAAAACAATGCCAGCAGAACAGGTGCAGCAAACAGACAAAACACTTTTTGACTTCACTGAAATGAGTGACCTGTAAGTGTATTTTAATTTGTCAATCATTATTTTCTTGTACTTTATGTGGTATCAATTCTGATTGTTTTATTGTTATAATAAATAAACATGAACATCAGTTTAATTGTTGAATAGTATCAAGAACTATATTAGTTTGTTTCGTTGAATGTAATTTGGCAGTGGCCAAGAACATACAGGTCAACATTTTGTTTATACCTTGTCCATTTTACATAGCCCTGTAGGCTTATCTAGCATAACACAGAGAATAACCAAAGTAGAACGTTCAATTTTTTATATGTTTTTACGGAGGCTTATACACTGTATATCCAATTTATTTTGCTGACTGAATATGTATACTTGGTCCAATGGACAGGAAGTACTTTAACATACCAGTACTTTTTCAGTATTTTTGTCAGTTTAAGATAACACTTTCTTAGTTCAAATAGTTTTTATGTTTTGGGTTTTTTTTGCAGGTTGAAACCCAGTGTGTGAATCAAAGCCCTGACCTTGCAAGTTTCACCCAGTACATGTTTGGGAGGCTGAGCTGTCGATATAATATAGTGCCTAACTAAGTGGGTCGTGGTTTTGATTCCCGGACGGGTTTCAATCTTCAAAATTTTCTGAACTATAATCTGAAAGTGTTCTCCCAAAATAAGAAAATACTGTAAATATTCACACTCTATCCTAGATTGACCAATGACAGCCCTACTCGTTACATAGCTCTATTACAGTCGGTGAGAGATGTGATTCATCGTGGCCAGTTCTCCACCTCCTCTTCGCCAGAGAAAAGAAATATCTTAAGAATAGGTACTGTGTCTTTACGGTTTAGATTTACATACGCAAATTTGTTAGATTTCTATTTTTTCCTTGGAATTAAATGTAATGATTAATATTTGAGAGTAATTTCTTTAAATCAATTTATTTATCTTTTTTGAAACAATTTGAGCCTTCTGGCAGTGTTATCCAGATCTTGTGGTGGTATAACTGGAGGAACATTATTTTATGGTTGTGTAGCCAGGGGGCTTATTCCGGTTATACACAGCTGTCATATTAATTACGTCAACTTTAAAAGCAGATGTGTTTGAAAACATTGAGATATAAAAATTTCACAATACAGATCTTCTAAATTCTAAGATTCATTTATTTTCTATTTGTTTATCAGGTATTCATTCCCTGGGGTCAGCCCTGTGGGGTGAGAATGGGGGCGTGTACCCTACAGGTGCTGGTCATGACCCAGCCTTACTTCGGTTTCTTCTGGCATTGAGGTCTTTATTAAGGAGCTCTTATGCTGTGTGTTTTTTAACTATACCAACTCACCTGTTCCAGGTATGTTTATCCTCAGCTGGCTGCAGTATGTTCTCTGTTATTTAGGGTGAGTAACACTGCCTATTAACTTGAATCTGTATTTAACTTTCTGAGAAGTAAATAAGCTTAGAAGCGCTCTCTGTGCTGTAATGGTATATTGCAAACAGACCAGAACTGGACTTTGTCTGACAGGCAACAAAATTTAGGATGGTTAGATTGTCAAGACCTATCTTTTCATATGACCTGTAGAGCAACTGCTTATATTAGCATTCTTTGATAACAAAGCTTGTTATGAACATTATTCCATTTCCAGGCCCCATCTTTCACATGGCGGGTAGAGAAACTCTGTGATACTGTGGTCTCATTGCAAAGCTTTGCTGGATCAGATAAAGAGAAAAACCCAGTTTACAAAGAATATCATGGTATGGCTATACTATATGACATAGATCTATCCAGAACTCATACTTATATATTATTTGAATAAATCATAGTTATATATACATATAGTTCATACTTTATACATGCAGTCTTGATTTAATAAGTCTCCAATGAGGCTCTGCTCTAGGAATGGACAGAAATCCTAAAATCTCATGAAAAAAGAATGTTGTTTACCGGATGCAAATAAAATATTTCCCTTTTTCAGTTTTATTTTCTCAGTTCAATTTTAAGCACTCTGGCATGCCTGAATAATTGCTGTGGATAACGTGGATTAGCCTTGGGCCCAACATTACACATCACTGGGTCTGTTTAGATCCATGGTTTAATTTACAATACAGCAGGTTTTCTTATATATTATGTGTAAGCAACGGTTGTAAAACAATGGTTTAAAAAAGTAGTTTCAACTGAGATGTTAATAATATTGATGAGCATTGCACTTGTTTTGTTTTGGATGACAGTTTCCTAACTACTCCGGTATTGGTAACAGAAACATCATATCTTGGCTCAGTTATTTTCCTGTGATTAGAAAGAAATGCTATAATTTTATAATATATAGTACTAGTATATGAAGTTTTCCATCGCTTTTAAGTAAGACCAAGTATGAATTGTACAATCTGTAAATACCCCTGAGCATGGTGTTAAACCCCAATCAAACAAACAAGCAAAGATAGTAAACAAAATGAGAGGTGTATCCTTTCACATGTAGGCTAACAATGATATGTACTGATGTTTGTTTCTTCAGGACTATTCCATATCAGATCACTGCCACGTTTAAACTCCTTGAACTCACACACACTGGACACAATGGACTGGGCATTCAAGTTAAAAAGGAAGAAATTTATGATTGAGGTATAAATAATTGTTGAAAACACTGACTGCGATTACTACATGTATTAGTTATAAGTTGAATATAAGGTTTTAATAAATTGAGAAACTGAAAGATATAAAGCAGCTCTATTAGAAAAAAATTCTGGACAAAAAAAACAAGTCCGGTGTTTCTGTTACTGTCACAAATATTGTTTTACATAGTCAAAAAGAACTAAAGTAATTTCACTCATTAGTCTGGCTATAAACTTACTCCTACTTTGAGTAAAGATAGTAAATCATGCTTACCTCCATTGAGATTGATGCCCTGAACTGGACAGAAGGGCCATACCTCTTACCAACTGAGGATTACCCGAGAAGTACAAAGATTTGCTAACTTTCCTGGATGAGTATTCATTGTTGTTCTGTCCGTAATTGCACTGGGCTTACTAGCCTGAGTCTGCCCGGTGAGAATCTCTGAGGCAGGGGAGTGAAGGGGACAATCCGTCGTCTTATATGTGAAATACCCTTGAGTACGACATTAAATCCCCAATCAAATAAACAAACAAACAAACTGAGGCAGGGTGAATGTTATTTTTCTACATTTATAAATATGTAGACCAAAGACACTTGTATTTATATTATGTTAGGCCTGCTAATGTTAATTCATCTTATACCTGTCCTGTTACATGTATAGCCAAAGATAGGAAAGAAACTTCATCAATATTTCCTAAAAATGAATCAATAACAACAATTGTTAAAAGCAAACTAACATAATGGTTTATACTCACTCGCCTAGGGTTTTTAACACATCTTTGTTTTGTAAATCTTTTGACATCCTTTTGTAAAACTAACCATTATTTATGTTGCTTTTCGTCAGAAGTTTGTGATCTTTGGTCTCCAACTTAAGTGGGCTGACAATGGTTGAAGGCGATTTTTTTTAAAGTAATAAAAATGATTGCTAGATTTTCAAAATGGCGACTTCATTAAAATGAGCCAAAGCTGACATATTGAAATTCATTATTACATAAATAATTCTATTCAGATGGTCAATTTCTCAATTCAGCATATCTGTGTTTGCATGAAGTAGTGAAACCTACACTGGAGTCTTCCATTTAATTTGTTAAACTGGAGAGTACTTGTAGACATCACCCACAAAGAAGTCCTGGCAGGGTCAAAGTTCACAGAGTAATAACAAAAAAGTGATATTTCTCTGTTATATAAATAATAAATATGTTCAAATTTTGATTCAGATATAATCTGCGGATCATTGATTTCTTAAATAGTAGACTAGAGTGAAATAACCTGATAAAATCACAATCAAACGGAATAAAAGATACTGATAACAAATCATCATGTGAATTTACATGTATTGATGACGATACCATTTACATTTGTTACAGAAGTTACATCTGCCACCCGAGTTATCTGAGACGTCCAGTAGAGCACAAGAGGACCCAGTAGGAAGACCAGGCTGTGGAGGAGGATCAACAGGGAAAAACAAGCTGGATTTCTGATTATATGATGTTTATCTAGACATATGTTAACGGAAATAACAGAGCTTCAGCAATCAGACAAATTAAATCAAAGAAACATCTCCTTCGCATTCTTGTTGGGAAGTTGGGTTTGAAATCATGATACTGATAAATAATATATCAGAACTTGAAAATAAACATTGCTAGAACATGATGGATTGACATGAGTTTTTTTTTTAAACAAGAGGCTTTTAATCTGGTTTAACGCAGACCTATTTATTTAATAAGTATTTACCAGAGATTAAATGTGTGGATGACACAAGGGTCATGATTGGCATATTGTCTCGATACCATTCAATACAACATCTACATGTATGCATGTTAAGTTTCTCAGAGTTATGACTTTGGTCTACTATGTGAAATTCTTCAGTGGGAATCACAGTATATGTACATGTAGGTAAACCTAAATTTTACAAACCATCAAAGAATACAGAAGTATCTAAAAAGAAGCTATTGAGGATTAAGCAGTCTGTTTCCGAACATGAATTGTAAAATTATACAAACATTTTTAAAAAAAAACAATAAAGTTTGGAAAAGTGTGTCTGCAACATTTGTTTTGACCCCAAGAGTTCATTTAAAAGAGAATTCAGAATCTATTGACAAATGAAGTCTAAGGAAGGTTTGTTTGTAGATTATTTTTAACATGGTGATGCCATTTTCTTTGTTAGAAGCCTTGTGAAGGCCAGACCCAGTCCACCAATCCTACCATTATAGTCTCATACAGGGTTAGCCAAATGCAGCTTATGCATGTAGGTTGTTGCATACTGCTAAATAATCTGCAAGGTTGGACAAAATCAACAACAAAAAAACGCGCAGAACTTCTGTATCAAATAGGACTGTCAGGGATTGCCGTTTTAATAAATAAAAATTGGGTTTTTATACGCCTGTTGTAAAACAGGATGTATTATGTATTCACGTTGGCGGGCGGAGTCACAGTTTCCGCTCAATATCTGGCTTAAACTTTATCCGATTTTTATCAAACTTGGTATCTAGCTACAAACTATAAAGACGAAGGTCAAGTTCAATGCTGAGCGTAATCCATGCATAATTAGGTACCATACTGCAAGCTGATTGGTCAGTTC
>JAVFBX010232761.1:0-10754 GCA_034783855.1 Mopalia kennerleyi | reverse complement strand
ATTGTTGGTTGGGTTTACACGAGATAATGACGTATCAGCCTAATAAGTGAAACAAAGTACACACTAGAATAATGTCCACAACAACTAACTAGATACACGACAGACACAGTATTTGATACAAAAGGGCAAGTGTGTTTACAATGCTGGGTAACTGTTGCAAAAAATCAAATTGCGCTATCATGCCTTTTAATGATTACAAAACGTATTGACGTATTTCTTTGAATTGAAATTCTTTCATTGGCTCAATATAGCTATCTATGAACAGTTCAATTCCAGTAGAGGCACTCAACACTTCCGTTATCTAAAACAAAAATAAATACAATTGACAAACTTTACAGAGCGTCATAATACAGTATGTACAGACACAAAGACTTTATTGAATCGTCACAGGGGTAACAATTGGAATATCCGGGAGATATCATGTATTTGAATCTCATAGTTGCTCTTCATCAACATTATAATTTTTTTTAGATTTGCTAGATATATGACTGTCATTCAATGTCGACAACCAACAAAGGCACAACCATTGCCATACAAGAACTAGGGAAGACTAATGAGACCAGATCCTGAAAATTAACATGCAGAGAGAATTCCAGATATGGAATCTTCCCGTTAGAAAAACACAACTTCAGATCCACTGTCCACTGGATCCACTATCTCTTCAGGAAAACAGGGATACGAAGCTGATAGTGGATAGGTACTATAGGCAGCTCTTGTTCATTTTGTCAGAATGAACTAGCTGCAAAGACAGAATAGGAAAAACAGGTGGAAATACCGATAATCTTGTCCATGTCTATAGGGCAACATAAAGCATTAAACTATGCAATACTTTGAATACGAAAATAGGTGTTCGTGCTAGAAAATGACGACAATGTTGAATCTGTACATTCCATTTTTTGATGTACTGTTTATCATATTGCAAAGATGGAGGATTTTCTAACAGTAATTATCTCTCCATTTGCCAGGAACCTCAAATGTAATCTAATTTAAACCCACATCGAACAGAGTTAATCTGATCAAAATTACTTGATTTAATCAAAACATAATACATTAAGAATATTTTGGAATATGAATAGTTCAAAATATTTTTTTCGTTGGCTCAAAAGTGTGGGCGAAAATGAAGAAAAAGAATCATTAAAATGATATCTAATGTTGAAAAAAACTGAATGGTGAATTAATCATGACCAGATTAAGGACATTAAGACGTATTAAAAACAAACAATGGCTACGAAATCGATGGCAGGCAGCGTGAATAATACGGTCTCAGCATTTTCAATCACAAAAACAGGATATTGCATCAGGCCATTAATTATACTATTACTGGCTCTAAAATAAAAAATGATTTTTCTTATTTATTTGTGTCTGAACTTTTCAGGGCTTGATTAAATTATTTGTAATTGGAATTTCTAAGCAGTGTTACGCCCATCGTATACTTTGAATGTTTAACTTTAAGTTACATATTAGGAACCATTTCGCCACTTGTATATTCTAGTCCACACCAAAATTTACAATGTTTGTATTTGTTCATTTGGCTGTCGAAATAATGTAAACGTCATAACGCGTCATTTCGGGGTTCCTTTTAAAAGCACTTTGTGACGTCCAGCTATTCATCGACTTACAACAGTGTTGCGTCATCACTTAGTGGACACCGGCCCTATCGTTGTGTTCATTGTCCAGAATCCAACTACACACAATTAAAATAGCCAGTCGTTCAGGATTATATTTCCAATTAGTTGAAAGCTATTCTATGTATCAGTGTTTGACAAACAACACAGTTACTTATCAGCAAACACGTTCAGTGCTGCTCCATTGTCAGTCGATTGTAGCCCGCCTCCTGTATTCGTAATACCTGTGATCTGTATATTAATCATAAAGGAGTACGAAGCTTATGTGCCAAGGCGGAATTCCAAAGTTACTAAAGTGGCTATTGCTTTGTGTTCAACTTTGATCCTTTATTTCGCTCATCGATTAGTTTAATGTCAATTGACTATATTTCATTTGACACCAATCATGACGGGAATGTCGGCTTACGTTTCAGTACACATCATATCCAGGCGGAATTATGTAATAAAGGCTTTGGGTTGATATCATAGACATGCTATCTGTGTTGTGAGCCACCATTGTCTCGAACACGGCAGAAAGAATCGGCGTCAGTAAGCAGACGTAAAGGATATCAAAGACATTCAGCCGGCATTTACGTCCGATTTCATCGAAATTTGATGTATTACACAAATTGCTAGGTTTTCATAATTACAGCCCCAAACTCATCACAATTAATCAAGGTACTCGGTTAATAATATCGATATTGATTGATAACTTCAAGGGTATACACCAAGGGTTCATGTATTCCACTTACATGCTGATGGTGTACTCTAATGGGGAATAGTCACACTTTAACACAGCAATCTAATGTTGGAAGTGTTTTGCTATATTCGAAAATTACAGAAAAGACCCCCACATGGCTGTGCTCGGAACATTGCATTGCAGGTGATTTGGTGAAACCATCGGAGGAAACGCAACAAACGCCCACCCGACCTCCCCTTCGAGTAACTTTCCCAAAACACATCTTCAGAGAATGTGTAGTCGCTCATAGAATTAACACAATATCTCAGAAATAATTTTGCATAACTTCAAACCATGATAGATTTTACATCACTTCAAACCACTATAGATTTGACATCACTTTAAACCACTACCATCTGCTTACAAATATTTCAGTTATTGTGAGTAAAAAGAAAACCCCTATCATTTTGAACACTTCTAAATCATGCCTTTCAGTAGCGGTAAGTTATTTATCCCGCTCGATTACACTATTTGCAGACGTTTCGTATTTTGCCTAAGTAGTTCGTAATTATCAGCTCCAAGGCAGTAGTACAACTTCATCGCCATTCTTGACGCGTGCTGTGGTAAAATCAATTATTTGAATACGTAAGTATGGTTCGTCCAGCAGCTCTCTGCATTTTAACTGAAAGCAATTTAAAGCGCTTGTTGCTGGAGAAGAAGGCATTTTCTCTTTCCGAGTGTCCAAAAAGTGGTATTTGCAGTACTTGCTGCTCACTTCAGAAAATGAAGCCAATGTCTAAGCCAATGTCTTTTAAAAAACACACAAATCAGCTGTCAACAGAGAGTGTGAACCAGTGACAACGACCAAGCAAGCAAACAGTGGCGATATTACTTACCACGAGTAACATCATACAAGATAATGTAACTTTAAATAGTCAACAAAATATAAACTAGACAACGTGTGCACGAAGTTAAGAAACCAAGAGCAACATTTGCACCTAGAAGCAAATGTAAATTCTTAAAATTTGGTTTCCTGTTATCGTGTTTTCAAAACAAAATGCAAATGGACATAGACTTTAAAATTATGCATTGGGTGCAATATTGTTAAGTTAAATCGATGAAATGCAACCCACCCCCATTATCCTGGCAGATTCTACACATTATAAGTTTGAAGAGAATATGTGATTTTCCCCCCTTCAGTTGAATACTTAAAAAATAGAAAAATCATGCGATGATTGAAGATCAATTCCTTCGTCTGTAGTTGGTGTTTCTGGCATTTCAGATTTTTATATATTTGTTATTACGTTTAGACATTACATTACCGCCTGATGACGGAATATAAGTCAAAATATTGAAACCGTTAAAACGCGTCTTTTCCTAATGTCTTTTTTGCATATTCTGTCAAGGTGTTAAGTGATCCTCTAGAGCCTCATTCAACAGCTTTCTGGGTTATTAATTATTGGATTGGTGTCTTATTAATTTGTTAACTGTATCGAACTCTGCTATATAGTAGGATTGATCAGTCGTTTAGGATTATATTTCCAACCAGTTGAAAGCAGTTCTGTGTTGTGCTGGGCGAACAATACAGTAAGTTATCCGTGAACATTTGTTGCTTCATTGCCAGTCAATTGTACCACGCATCAGGTATTCATGCCACTTTATGGGTGTTCTGCGCATTAATCATACAGGAATATTAGCCTCCAGGGCTCATCCGGAGTACAATAGTTACTCTTGTGGCTAATTCTACTTTCAACCATTGTTGTGCTTATCGATTACTTTATTGTCAATTCTGTAAATTTTGACAGTTTTCGACGACACTAATGTAGGCCTATAATGTAGATCTGTTAACAAAAGCCGTGTCAATCTGACTTTAAACGGAAACCAATTTCTTTTCAGCTTGACCAATAGCTGACCAGAGGCAGCACTTTGATTATTTTTGTTTCAATAGGGTTCGATATCGTTCGATTCCCTCTTGTAACGTCTTGGTAGCATAATATGTGACGGAAACCAGGAACGAAGATTCGAGAGTTAGATTAATTTAACTGCTCCAGGATGAAAATACCTGCATTAAAATAACACTTTCTTCGTCAGACTACGAAAGAAAAAAAAAAGTTATTGATTAGAATAATCAAAACATAACCCGTAAACGGAAAACAATTAATGTAAAATACGAAACTCTATCCAGAGTGATAAAGAAAAAAACGACATCTATACTGTACAGGGGAATCGAAACCGCGACCCCAGCATTTAATTCTACTTTGAAACAATGTTTTGTTCATTGATTAGTTTGTCTTCGTTTCATAACCATGTCAAGGAAACGCGTAGGACAATATCTTCCGAATTACGCCATTGTGAGGGAAAGTATATAGTAAATTTAATTAAGTTTACTCAAGTCAAAAATAATTAAGTCATACAAAAATTAGCAGTAGGCCTATTAGTTAAATAAACCCTTCCCTTGGTAAAAGATCGGTTGTTGGGAAGTCATTCAACCTCTCCACATTTAACGTGTATTGGTTTGTCGTTTTTCTGGGACAGTTGAAGATTTAATCATAACGATCTTTTTAGAAAAAAATGTTTAGGCTTTCAAAATTACTTAAATTGAACCCGGTGTGCCACTATAGGATTCTTCGCAACATACTACAGGATCTGTCGTGTTCTAATCTTGGTTGTTTGTTTGTTTGATTGGGGTTTAACATCATACTCAAGGGTATTTCCGACACTTATATGATGACGTGCCAGCCCAATGGGTGAAGGAAACCACCCTCGACACCACTGGCAACAAACAAAGACGGGACGGGACAATAACAGGACGCAATACAGACACCACAAACAGATCGACATCAGTTTCCCTTTAGCTCTGAGAGCACCAGGGCAACATGAAGCTCCCTCCAGCCACCCGCAAAACCTTGGTTGTAGATACGAAGAATCAGAGGTAATTTAATTAAACCGACTCCAGATGTAAAGATTTGCGATGAAGTAATAATATCCTTATCAGATTACAAACGAAGGACACAACTGCTTCAACAAAATGATCAGCAACATAGCTCGTAAATGTTAACAGTTAATGGATTGTGTATTTTCCGGAAAGGTGTGTTAGGTTGATTGATTCACTTATTTATGTGAATCAATACATGGCCGGTAATTAAATATAAAACAGAAATAAACGCCACAGAATTCAACACCCGTTCTTTACACTGGCCAAAAACTAGCCTTGATTTGATTGTTTTGAATTATTCACCAATATAACAAATACATTCAGTTGGGGGGAATTAAGCTCAGTTGAGCTTAATATATCGCATGGGACATATTTCTGATACATAAACTTATAATTATGGCGAGAAAAAGATTACATCAATATAGTTGTATATGAAATACAAACAGAAAAGACAAGAAAATATGCATGGACATTGCATTATTCTATATTGCCTTGTATACTTATTGGCGAATGGTGTGCGCGGGCCAGTATATATATAGAGCATAAAAAGGGATTTAGGTGGACACCATTTTATGAAAAGGTTTGCGTTCGGCGAACCCAATCTTATGTTGCTTTATTCTGTTACGAAGACTATTTACATCTGCCAATGACAGTATATTACTTTAATAGATATCGGTTTCAATTTGACAACGCCTTTTCAGCAAGTTGATAAAAAAAACATGACAGTTTGTCACTTCATCTGTCCAGGGGAGTAACTGGGCCAATGTTGTAAGTAGTGCTCTTTATCAAAGGCGAAAAGATGGCTATACACTGAGAGAACGGAAACACGGCTTCATGGAGACGCCGTGTAGAATCCAAATTGACCCCGATGAGTGTGTGGATTATTGTCTGTGATAACAAGCTGCCGGGGCGCGAGAAAGAATTGATAGATATTTGTCTGGAAAAACCGTATGTTATTGGATTGGATGTTAACGAAACAACGTATCAGCGTTATGACTTGTGAGGGAAACTACTATTCAAATCAATGTAAAAAAAACACTTAGATAATAAACGACTAGCACAGCAAATGATGCCAAATGCCAACTGTGCCAACGTACGATGCTACAGAAACCCACAAATTTCGGCCTGGTTCTCCCAGAGCTAAAGAGGAACAGAAATCCGACCTGTTTGGGATGTCTAGCTGTATTTTGTCAGGTGTATATGTCCCATATTGCCTTTGTCTGTAGCAATTGGTGTCGAGGCAGATTTCTTTCACCCTTTGAGCTGATAGGCTGTCATGTGAGTGAAAAAAACAAGCAACAAGAATTTCAATCTAACCGCAGGTCATTTCCACAACAATGGACATTCACCTACCACGTGTCTATTCTGTTAACAGTATATGTGTAGAGTACTCTAAAATAGTAACATTTTGGAGGTTGTATCCTACAGCAATACACATGTTCAATGTGACATAACCTTACTAAGACTATAGCTATCTATATACAACGCGGTGGAAGCAACTAAATTGGTTTTTCTCTACAGATAAACAATATCACTTCTAATAAATACTGGCCTTATTGTTTTCTTTAAATGTCCTCGAACCAGCTACAAAATAAGGCTGATCAGATGCTACGGATTATATTGGAAAATATTTTAAATATGTTCCATGCAATTTTTCGCAAACAATAGCTAGTAATATCAGTCCACATGTCCAGTGCTGCTTCATTACCATTCCATTGTATCCCGCCTCCGGTGTTCATAATAATAAATAATGGCTCTGTACATTACCCACAAAGGAGTATGAGCCTACTGTGCAAAGACGGTCGGTTATTTTGAGTTCAACATTGATCTATCGTTGTGCTTATCGAAGAGTTAATTGTCGATTTTGCATATTTGTTTGTTGCATATATCATTGGCCATTATGGCGGGAACGTAGGCTTAGTACAAGGCTGATATGTCGAAATGGGATTAAGCTATATTTCATATGGAAATAAAAATAATTGCAGTTGTAACGAAAAGCTAGTGAGAATAAGTGTTCTGTGAGTGGGTTGGATAGTGCGTGGAGCTTGGATATCGTTACTCTACTGATATATCACTTCGATCTTGGTTTTCAATGAGTTCTACATCGTACCTTATGTTGGTTTACTCTTCCAGCGTCCAGTCAGCAAAATAGGTGAAGGAAACCACCTTCGACGATGCTGGCTGACAACATAAAAGTTGGAGGCAAGACAATCACCAGACGTTAGCAAATACACGCGGCAGCATCATGTGGATATGGCTTCGTTCTATCATAATACGTCGCCGTGTTAGTGAGATTACGCTTTATCAAATACCACGTGATTTAATTTGAATGATTTATGTGTCTTTTACAAAGTGAATGTTAACAGCATTTTCGTTTTTAGTGATAACACTCTCTTAGTGTGAACCGATTCTTGTTCAGAAAATTTATCAAGTCGAACCCATGACCCACAGAATCGCCAGGAGCAAATGCTGGTCGCCTAGACCACTCAAAACACCCGACCAGCTTTTAGCGACCAGCTACTATAATATGATATATCCAGAATTGAGCCACTCCGGTTAAGGTAGAGGTATCCAGCTTTTATTGCAGTACTCTATCAAATGCCCCTGGTTTATAAAGGCGTAAAACCGTCATTTAAGAACATGGTCTTAAATATGTTGCAATAAGTGAATTTATATGAGTTTATAATAGTTAATTATTTTATAATCCATGTTTTCTAAAATGTTAGCCTGTTAAGCAACATAAATTAAATAAATTTAAAAGACGAAGTCCTGAGCTACCCTCATAAACATGTATTTAGTACGAGCTTTCGGGTCAAGGACTTGTTATACACGTAAACAGATTGACTTTAACTGAAAATCGATCGCAAAATCGATCTTAATTGGCAGATTTGTCAACATCTGTCCTACACATGTCTGGAAAAAAATCGATACCAGAGTAATTCCAATCCTACGATGAAACTAACGTGGTTGCTCTTTAATAAGGATTATCTGAAGACGGTGGATTAATTTGTATCCTCAAACTCTCTCTAAAGGACCAGTTTACCTGTACTCGTATTTCTCTGTCAAAAAATCCATATTGATGTAAAAATGTTTTGACTGGAGAAAACATTTTTTCAGAGCGTTAATATATCAAATATACAACAGTCTAGGTCTGTTGTTGATAGGATGGTAGTTTGGGTGAATTATTTTGACCGTGCTTCTCTTCGCGGTTTTTTTCTTTTGTCTTACTCAGCTGGCGCTTGTGTGGTTGTGGTTGTGAAATAAGGCATCAGTGTTAATGAGGGCAAGGAGGGAATGTTAACATCCAAAGCCTGTCTCAGCAGAATTCGATAGACACACCATTACTTTAAATGTCTCCCCCATATGGTCTGACCAGACAAGGTGAACTCCACAAGTTCATCGAATCATTCACACCAAGGCAGCCGATGACCACTTCAGTTCAGCCGAGTTGTCAGAACGTACGACAAAAAGGTCGATAAATTGAGTTGCTCGTCTTCTAAGAGGGAGTCGGAATACGTTAGTAAAGCTCATTGCCTTCATTGATAGCCTCACTCTGAATGGAATGAACTAGGTGCTGGCTGTAACAACTTGACCATGGCGCGTGCTATGTATACATGTATTGAAGACGAAAAAAACGGACAACCCAGAATTGAGTTTTAAGTCTGGCAATTTCAACGAAAATCATTCAATGAATCTAAGAACGCTTACTAAAGCAGCAATGTTCTTTGCAAATTTTATTTATTTTTTACCGGTATTGACTTATTGGAACGGCGAATGTATCCGTCGACACAACAATGTTTTTAAAAGAGAAAAGTGAGACTTAAAAGATTTATGAAATGAATTCGTTAGGAGTCCCAATATTCATTGAAAACACATCCGGTTCTTGGTCTGTCATAAGATCTCTGTTACTATTGCATGCTACTGTATAAGAGAATTGCAGTCATTTTATGCCTTTGCTAAAGGTATGTCTTGGCTTCTTGGGTCGTCTCAATTTGGCTTCGGATACAAACAGTATAATATATTTCAGAAAAACACTGGAGATGTCATGCGAATAAAACTGGTCTAGGAATCAATTATATCAGAGAAATCCGTTATTGCTATTTGAAATAATGTTATATACACTGTTCTATCACAATAACGCATTTTACTGGGCAATAATATGTGTATAATATCGAGCCAACAATTGAAAACAATAGTGAAAGAAAATTGTCCTGGGGGTAAATGAATAAAGCAACAGACAGACCGCAATACCTTTACACACTTGAATCCCAAAACGATCATTCACTAACATAAAAATTGGCTCTTGAGTGGCATATGTTCTGCTAGTATACTCGATACATTGTATCTTGGATATCTAAATAGCAGAAACCCTTCACATTAAATTACTGTCGAGTAGTTACTATTTATATAGTAAACAATTGGTATTTGATAACGTACAACTTATTATGTTAACGCAAATAATACCGGAGTTGCCCTTCCTATACTACTTATATACAGTGTATTGTTCAGCTCGACTTTAATAAACCTAGAGCGGTCAGACTAATGTATTTCCGCTAAAGGTTTCATTGCTTTGGGTTGTAACACCTTGTTCAATGGAATTCCACTTCTATGACGAACGTGTACTTAAAAAGGTAATGACAGTGGCACAATCGCACGCTGCGGTGTCTTTTGATTTGTCTGAAAAAAGTTTTTGAATATTAAGCCAAAACAACAGGACTACGTATTTAACACACGACCCTTAGCCGTTATTACCTTCTCTCCAATTATTTAACTTCAAATAACACAACTGCACGAACATGAGTTATATCCCAGTTCCGTGGGAAAACAAGGAGTGTGCACATACGTCATTGATTATTATTAATAACAAATATTTTATTTCCGTTACGTCAGACTTGGTAGTAATTAGAAGTCGACAAGATCAATCATTTTGTTGGCATGTTGGTACTGATTAACGACTATTGATTTCAAATGAAACATTGGTCCTGTTTGATTGAGATAAAGCAAGTTCAGCACGACTTTCTTCCAGCCTAACTAAATCGTATGTAAATATTTTTATATGGATTTGTTTTGGTGAATAAATGAAACTGAAATGATTGTATGGTTTATATTGAGCCACGGCTAGACTCTGACAGGTTGAATTGTAAAATGTATACAACATGGACACACATTTAGCTAATTAAACCTACTATTGCACTTGGAGGTTCGCTTTTAAGTGATCAGACCAAGCCGTATCACCCATAACGTCTTAAGGTTTTTCTATTTCAGAATACTGTTCAACCAGGACCAGGTCGTTAATGCATTACCTACAAGTGATTTGTTTAACGAATTACCAACCAGACTTCACGGAGCGCCATTTCATAATCAGGTCTATAATAAGCCGAACCAACAAAGTATTAACAAAAACTTCTTAGTTATGATAAATATTAAATAACAGTTATTCTGAAAAGTTGGTTCTGGCAAATTTATATGTATTGTAGTGCATATAAATTTTGCATGCCTCCACCGGGATTAGAACTCGGCTCTACACACGCCAATG
>JAVFBX010232750.1:0-10754 GCA_034783855.1 Mopalia kennerleyi | reverse complement strand
GCACGCCGTTATATGAGTGAATTAACCTTAAGTGCGGCGTTAAACTCCAATCAAATTCAGTCATACCAATCTAAGATCATAAAAGGGCCTGAAAATAACAAAAAGCCGGTGTCTCCTGTATTTTGCAATTGATTTAAAGTCCAGGTGAGCACACGTGAGCATAAGTGATACAGGCATTCGACAATGTTTGGATAATTGTTTAAAACAAAAGCGCCATTACTTTTAAATATGCGAGTCATCCGACTCAGAAATATAATATAGGCAAAGACAGGCGTCACTTAACACATAGTTTAGTTATTATTTCTAAAGAATCCAGCATCTTGAAAAGAAATGAGTCGTTCCGGAGCTATTGAAACAACAGGCATTACCCAAAACAAGTCAGGACAATAAATCTTTTATCCCAATTTTATTTATGGCTTTCAGTTAATGGTTAATTTCAGGACATATTAATATGGACTTGTTAAATTTGTATAAAATTCTAAATTATTTTTAATGAAGATTGAAGGTCTTGCATAAACATTTTAACAAAAACATTGAACACAAAGGTAAACAAGCCCAAGTGAATCTGTATTATTCAACAAATCATCATTTACTAATCTGAACGACTTTCCTGATTTCATATTTTTTCCTCTTATTAGTGTTTTTAATAAGTTTTGCTTCCCTGCAAAGCCATGTGTATCATTCGAAACATATCTCAAACCTGCGATTTCATTTTCATATTTGATTAAATTAAATATTTCAGTGCCAGTCTAACATGTTTAACGCCATGTTCAATAGTACACACTTCCCTTATATAACTGCCATTACCTTCCGTAGGTAAACAGTAATACAACAGAATGTTAACTCAAACTGACAACATGCATACTTCTTCAAAACATATTCGCCTTAATCAGACGGCCATTATACAAATAAAGTTATTTTCTGTCAGTAAATAACTGAATGTAACTAATCTCTTTCAGAGGAGTGCAAACACTCTGCAGGAGCTGTTGAATGTTCTGGCCAAACGAAGCAGCGGCACCCAAGAGCCCTATATTATTATTCATACCGATCTCGTTGAAAAGTTTCTCGCCCTCTGGGAGGACCTAAAAGATTATTCCATCAATGCAACTGTTGTGTTTTGCTGGAAACAGGTAATTTACGTTCAAAGACATTGACTTTTGATAAAGCTCATTGCTTTTTTCTTCTTTTTTTGAAGAAAGTCTTATTGATCCATTGGACCTGTTTTAAAGGAGAAGACCAGTCATTTCCGACAAGTTTTCGTGTTTTTTTCTCATTTGATTTTTAAGACCTATGTCTGTATTTTATTTGTTGCAAACTCAGCCTAACGAAGAGCGCTTACCGTACTTTTTAGCTGTTCACAAACACATCGACTATAATGTTATGGTAAATATAAGGGCTTAGTCGAAACAGATTTAGCTGTTACTAATATTAAACTGTTTTGAAACTTTTGTATCCGAAATAATATCTCTGAATTAATCGCTGCACATTTCAAGAGCTAGTTTCTATAACACATTTCGAATAAAGGAAAAAACTAAACTTTGCTTGCCTCCACCATATACCCGGTACGCAACTACAGAGCAGAAACAGTAAACTTCGCCACTGGTTTCTACTGACCTAGCTGGGTGTCGTTTCACAAACAGTGTGTAAGGTACAAGTGGGTGTAAATCCGTAAGTAAGTTGCAGACAACTTTTTGGGAGCGTTTCACAAACCGTACGTAAGTTACAAGTACCGGTACTTGGAAAACTAGACGTTAATTTACACTACCTTTCGACGTGGTGTAACCTATACGCAAATTTTACATACGGTATTAAAATGGCCGCTCAATATATGCTATTGTGTGAAATGTCAATGAGAAGGCAGCGAGTATTTAGAGAAAGATTGGAAACGTTAAACCTGCTCGACGGTGTTGATGTTGTTGCGAGATATAGGCTGTCAAAAGAATTGATTGTAGAGCTATTAGCTAAGATTGAGAGTGACATAAGCTTTGTTACTCAGCGATCCCATGCAATTCCCCCCATTACACAATTGCTTGTTTGCGAAGTGAAGTTTTCTGTCAGAAACCGGGGATTCGCATGGGATCAGCAGATCGTCTGCTTCGCGAAGCATTCACCGTGTGATGGAAGCCATCATTAAGAACTGTGCTGAGGAGATTTGTTTCCCTACAATAGATGAACTACCTAACGTGAAAGAAGCATTTTACGCAATAGCCAGTTTCCCAAATGTGGTAGGAGCTACTGATGGGACACTCATTCCGATCATTGCTCCAAGTTTGGATTAGCAGTCGTATGTATGCCGTAAAGGGTATCATGCACTGAATGTACAGGCTGTTGTTGACAGCAAATACAGGTAAATACAGCGTTGGAGTAGCCTCCCTTGCCTTCACATATTTTGAAGATAAAAAAAGACAGACTTAATTTTGGGAGTATTAGTAAAAGGATATAAAAGTAAAATGGAGATTAATGTTTCATCGAAACCAGTACATATTACAAATATATGCCAGTGCAACTGCATACATTTCATCATGGCCATATAAGATCAAATTAAAATCACTAGCCTACCATCTATGGTAAAATTAAAATGTACAAAAAATAAACAAAGTGAAATAGTTAAAACTAAGAAATATTAAAGCTGTCAATGCAAAGTTTACTTAATGACGATAATTCTTTTCCAGAAAATGCTAAATATATTTGCTTTAAACTATAGCTACATTTATTAAAAGTTTTATTTCAGATTTGTCAATGTTGTTGCTCGATGGCCTGGGGCTGTTCATGACAGCTTTGTTTTGTCGAACATTGCGGTGACAACAGCATTTGAGAGAGGAACAATAGATGGCTGGTTACTGGGGGACTCTGGGTATCCACTCAGACCTTGGTTGTTGATCCCAGTACCAGCTCCTGCAACAGCAGCAGAAGAAAGGTAGGCTACACTGAACATGTATAGTACTGCTCGTTTACATCTGATCAATTTCAGTGATGATCAGGTACCCCTAAATTTACAAACCTTCAGAAAAGAAATAATTATGTAAGTGAATACTGTTTTTAATCTCCTAGCAGGTTTATTTCAGTGATCATTTTTGTCCTTATTTGTCAATTTGTATTTAAAATGTTGTGTGCTCAAAATGTTTGTTCAACTCTACAATGGTCTTCAAAAGAAAACTGTACTGGTATCTCAAATACGCTTATAAATGTATGTATCACTTCAAGCAGACATGTTATGGGGACAACTTCTCATATTAGATTTTATTTTGAAGGGAACTTGAGATCCGATGTAGCCTTATTTATGCCAGAACTGCTACTGTAAAATGTTGGGTTTTTTTTTTTTTTCAGATATAATAAAAGTCACAAAAAGACAAGAAATGTTGTAGAGCGGGCTTTTGGAATCTTGAAGTCCAGGTTTAGGTTTGTAACTAACTATAAGCTATATAACATAAGTTTACAATCACTACCACTGAATAATCTTTCCTCTGTTAAAACAAAAACTATAAAAAAAATACCTACATCATTATGATTTGGTCCAATATACATGTATACCTGAAAATCCTTCATATCTATTTAATAACTACATGAAATATTTCTTAGTTAAAAATAATAAGTAACATTTCAATTGGATAACAAACAAACAAAGATATTGGTATACAGGACCTATACTCAAAATGCAAATATATGATTGTCTACATGTAGATGAACAAATGTGTAAATCAATAGGATGGAAATATTTATATCTGATAGGTTTTGATTTGTTTTCAGATGTCTTCACAAATCGTCGGGCAACTTAAATGTCCAGTCCAAATAGGTCTGGTACAGGCACATTTCTGTCTAAGCCCATATTATGTCAAATAAAACATGCTTGTACGATCCGACAGCACCTTGGAAGAAGGCGACACACACCACATATACACTGGACCATTACACAATGGATTGGCTGCCAGGTAGTCTTTAATAACGAATAGATTTGCATGAAAAATTAATATAAGATGTTTTTTTTTACCTCTAGGCTAATAATTGGCAAACGGATATTAGTGATGTCATGTCTGTTTGTTCATCTTTTCTCACTTTGGCAGGTGGTAGAAGGGAGCTTCCTGTTGCCCTGGTGCCTTTTGAGCTAAAGAGGAACAGGAAGCCGATGTGTTTATGTTGTCCTGTGATGTTTTTGTTTGTTGCCAGTGTTGTTGGGGCCGATTTCCTTCACCCATTGGGCTGGCATGCGCTCATGTGAGTGAAAAAACCTTGAGTACAGCGTTAAACCTCAATCCAACAAACAAACAATCTTATTTAGTAGCTCCTTATCATTGGCTATAGTTCTTTTCTATCTTCCAATGCACCTTTATAAAATTTATGAATATAAAAGAAACTCAAAACAATCCAGGTAAAATAGATTCATATATGTATTTTGAAAAAATGAAGAGAGAAAAATTTATTCATATGATATATAGATATATATTTTGAATACATGAAAAGAGAAAAACTTAATATATATATATATATATATATATTTACATATGTTAATGTACAAGCATAAATAACACATGTTCCTTAGAAAACTGATAGAACTGGACTGAAATGTAGTAATGTCAAGCTCAATGACCAGATATACCTGCAAATTAAGGGTTTTGCTGTGTGTAAGACGAGGTAGTTGGCAGTATTTTTAGATAACATCCAAACTGCCTCACTTTATGGGGTGGACTAGAGTGCAGGATAAAATAACTATTGAAGGTTCGAGACAAACAACGTATTTAAATGTGAAATAGAGTATAAAGTTTTAATGAACAGTAAGTAGCAGGTAGTACATCATAGCTCACATTTCATCAGCAAACCAAAGGCCATCTTTATGCTTTGGCTGCAATAATGTGCACTGTTGTTTTCAATGAATGGAATTTATCACTGACTGACTAACCAATGACTGACTGTTAATGAAGTACTGATACACAAACTGAGGCCATAGTTGTCGGAGTGATCTGTCTATCTATCAGGGACAACCCATGACCTACGTGAACTTATATATGACAGCTGTAAAAGCAAAGGTAATTCTTTTAAAGGCACCTTACACATAATTAATAGGACTCGCTGTAGCTGACAGTAATAACACTGAGCTATTACAGCTAACTGGATACACAATCACAACCATACCAATTGTTCAGTACTGCCTTTTTCAAGGTTTATTTCTTGAAGTGCAATAACGATAAGGCCCAATAGATTAGTTGACCTTGTAGAATATTCTTTGAACTAGTTAACAGTGCCTCATTTTAAAAAAAAAATTTGATTAGATCAATCGCAGTGGATGTTTTTGTCTATACCACCTGGGAAATACATCTTTCAGAAAACATTTTAAAAAATCGAGGACGAACTTATAGAAAAAATGAGGCATATTTACTAGATCGCATTATGCTCTTTACAATGGTACAAAGTTTCTAGCATGAATAGTTTTCTAGAATACCCAATGGAAAATGTAGGGTCTGCTAAAACTGAAGTGCCAGAAATAGGCAATTAAATTTTTGCCACTTGGATATGATCAAAGTAAAACTAAATTATAGGCTCAAACTTTAAGTATTTGGAATTTGTATTTCGAATTATTTTTTTCACTAACATATGATATAGTTTGAATACCTAACTATTTATCCAAGTGTAAAAAAGAGTAAATAAAATAAATAGGAATTTATATAAAAGAAACTTAATTATTGGTGAAAGAACTGAAGGTTTAAATTCATTATTAATGTTTAAATGTCTGTTAATAGCTTCAAATTTTTCTAGTTCTAACATGGCCTTCTGTGCCAAAACACTCCTTTCTATCAGTCTTAGTTTCATCCTATCTAACTCCAGTTTTTCCTTCTCCATCTGTAGCAATTCATCCTGGTATGATAATCCTACAAAAGAAAACTTCTGGTCACTGTTATAACTGCTTGGCCACTAAGGATCAAAACAGATTATTAGCAGCGACCCGAAGAGGTTTCAGGTCCGATCTGTAAACAAATAAAAAAGGGGTACATGTATGTTTCACTTGAAATTTACAATGAAAATTTATTTTTAGCACTTTTGCTGTTAAAATTGAATTCTTTTATTTGCTTGGAGGTAACTGGATATATGTCTCAAATATGCCTCATTTCTCGTGTTACATGTTCTGGTGATAATACTACTGAAAACATTGATGGATTGGTGCCGTGCTCATGCATGGGCGTGGTAGACAAGTGTGTCCAGCATGGTGGAATAATCCCTCTTCAGCCCAGTTATTGTTGTCCGTGTGTCCGTCAGGTCATTAGTTCCTACCTGAATCTGTACGATATCTACATCCAATGTCTTTGAAACGGGTGAAATCATTGAAACTAACGCTTTTTTTTAAAAGGCAAGATTATTTCATAACGAGATATAGAATTTTTTTATATTTGCTGGATCCAAAGTGCATGCTGCGAGTTGAAAATACGTACATGCTCATGTAGTCCTTTTATCCAAAGTTACTATTTACAATTTGATTTCAGGAAAAGTATTGATGCTTACAAACCTTTTGTCACATCCTTTATTTTCCACCTCAGATGGCTTGAGGTTTATACCAACTCTATAACCGGATGCCAGGTACTTGAAAATTGAATCGCTATATCATCAGCCTAAAATGATAAAGTGAACTAATAATAAAACAATGCTCGCCACAGCAGATAAGAAACTTATTCTCACTCATCTGCAACTGTGTAGATTTGATCATATGAATTGTAGGAGAAGTAATGAAATTCAAACAGAATTATGAGAGTTGATTACACTGCAGTTAGAATTAGCCCTATACTAATTTGTGCTAGTTAGATCCATGATCTTCGAGCTAATGGGGAACATGAAGCCTATTGTTTTGTGGTGTCTGTATTTGTCTCACCTGGTCTTTGTTGCCAGAGGTGTCGAGGGTGTTTTCCTTCACACATTGGGCTGGCACACCATCATATGAGTGAAATAACCTAAAGTACGGCGTTAAACCCTGGCTGTTGTGTTCTTTAGGGATATCATTAGCCAAGGCCTCGGAGCATACCTCGAATCCCCCAACAACCATCCGTCCGATTCTGTTGTCTCTAACATTGCAGCTATGGCACAGTTGTTCCATACCAAACTGTCACGGACGGACCCTGGCCATCTGCTTACAACATTAATGAACCTGACAAATATAAGTCAATAGCCTAGAGGATTTTCAATGGTTCGTTCTTTGTATTGAATTCATCTTTTTTCGCGTTTTGTTTATCATCTCATCGCTAAATTGGTGGATATGTGGGTTGATTGATTTTTCGACTGGTAGTTTGATATATTGGTTTACTGATTGATTGTTCGATTTGTGGGTTGATTGATTGGTTATTTGATTGATTGATTGATTGGCAGTTTGATAGATTAGCTGATTGATGGATGGTTTGATAGATTGGTTGGTTGATTGATTGATTGGTTGAATAATTGGCTGGTAGTTTAATATATTGGTTGATTGATTGATAAATTCATAGTATAATTAGCAGATTGGTGGATTGATTGAATGGGCAACTCTGGCTGACAGTCATTTGTTTGATTTACATTTAAGTTTTAGACTGAAACATTGACCGGTTGGATGATTACATGCTCAAAATTGTGATTAGAAAAACATTAATCAAGAGCCCTTTGGCTAAGGACAGTTTGTTTGAAGAATAGCAAAGTCAATGGGAAATAACTGTGTCTGGTATTTTTATTGCCATTGTGGTGATAACAAAAATAGGTCGGATTCCTTATACAGCTTACAAATATTTGCTATATATTGTAAAGGTACAGACGAAAATGAAAGTAACTATTGAAGCTCTCCCAAAGTTTTAGGGGTTAAAATCCTTCGTTTGGTAGACTTCTGCTTATTATTGGATATTTGTCGATTGGTTGTTATTACCATTGGTTGAATTTAAACGTCCATAGGCAATTGAATAGTTATCGGAATACAGCTCTAGTTAAGGGTTCTTATAGTCAAAATGTCATAAATAAATGAGTAGTATAGAAAGGGCAACTCCGGTCACATTTGCTATTACATAATAAGGAAGGGTTGTACGTTATCAAGTAATACTTATTTTGTGCGTTATATGTAGTAAGGTGTCAGCTGGCTGATCTCTTGATATAAAGAAGGGTATGTGCGGTACATGTCGAGAGCAGAGGCTGTTTTCTACATATAAAGAAGGATTGTACGTCATTTTGGTACTAAGGTGGGGCTGATGGCACCTTAGTACATGATAAGCTGCTGTATAATCATTGTACAGGTTAAGCCATGGCGGTTTCATCATATTACTCATAAGTAGGATTAAAATAAACCTTGACAGCCGACAATCTTCCTGGCGCCTCTGGAATTAGCACGATTAAACTGTTTCATATTTGTGTCTAATACTGTCGAGCTTTTCCGATTGAAGGTCTCTGTTAGGCAATATGACATTCACTTAGATGCTATTCTAGGAAATCAGGAATCATTTTTTTCGCAAAACAATATTAAGATCTAAAACAACAACTTGCGATATAATATGCCTGGACTATAGATCGGAACTAAGCTTAGATAATTGCTGTATGATATGTATATTTTTTTCCTAGTCTTATATATGTGAAACAGATACGATATTAAAAATTCATTTTTATCATCCAAACGGTTGAAATCTTAAAGGCTAATGGCAGCTAATTTTTCTTTGGGACGCTTATTCAAAACATGTAACATAGCTCCATCATAGCTGATGGAGATAATATGAATTGAATTGACAATTCAATAGTTAATACCATGTGTAGTACACTCTTAATGGCTCCAATTGAACCATTGAAAGTTCTTAAGCTTATGGCTCTGGTGGCACCCCTTACGGTTCTGTGTGGAACCCTCACGGCAACTGTTCCCGGCATTTCTCCGTTTCTTTTTACATCTTTTCTAAATATCCATCACGGAACCATTATTGCCAAGAAGGCATTGTGTATTATCGGTAATTCTATCAGTAAATTATTAGTATTAAATGTGCTTCTTGGCGTCTTCACGATATGTACAGGAAAATGTTAATGAAAGAGTTTCATACACCTCTATATATAGCTGTCGCTGCTGACAGACAGAGGATACAAAGGCCTGTTTTGACCATCAGACTAGTACAAGATGGTGAGTGGTCATTATACAAATAACGGAGGCCTCTCTCCTGTAATTTCCAAAAGCTATCTAAGTCAGATTTCTGACAATTAATCTATACGAGAAATCAAAACCGTGAGAAGATAAATACATGTTTTGCGCACGATTAGCCTCACTTTCCTCTTCAGTAGACAATGTGGTATTTGAATTGAGGTTATCTCTCCAACTGTTTTCTTGTGGATGTCTGCTGCTTGAGTGGAGAAAGACAGTTTATTACCGACCTACAAAGCATGCCACGTTAGTCAGACACTGTAACATTGCCATTACGAGTAGCTTGGTGAACCACATTTGTCGGTGTTTGATTTGCCAAGAAACATTTAAGCATTGTAAAGCCAGTCATTCATAACTTGGTACCAAGAGAAGTGTCTATAATAATAGTGTTGTAATATGGTGGGAGTTAGTTAAATCGATTAATCATTAGTTTGTATATGCGAAACAAAACACTCAATGTCGATACACTTAGAACCAGGCAACATACACCATTGACCTAGAAATATACCTCAACCAACGGTGAGGTGTTTATTATTATTTCTGATGACAAACTATGATTTGCCTTAAAATATCAGAACATGTTGTAGAGCCTATTGAATTTCTTTGTAATTGGAAAATCTGTCTGAGGAAGGATTGTGTGTGTATTTATATATTTGTACTTTTCTGGCAAAACAATGGGTCGTGGTTATGTTAATTAACAATTCACTATGAACTATTCCGTGATTGCTGATTGAAAATGTGACAATGTGTCAATTATTATCCTCATGCAGGATGGTAAAATCACATTATAGTACAAAAAATGAGAGCAAATCAGAAATGTATTGTTTTAAATGTCTAGCATGTGTGAAGCGCGCACGATTCCGGTAGCCTTCACGATACTTGGAGTTCATGACGATGGGGTCGTCATGATAATACATAATCATTGAAGCTCAATTTTGCCAACACTCTATTATATAAGCACTGTTTTCAATATACTTAAGTACCGGTAATTAGCCTCAACGCGTTTTGCTTTTTTGCTGCTAGCGTGTTGACTTAAATAGCAGTACTTCAGTAGTGTATTAATATCTTACAGCAGTAAGCAGCCATGGGCCACTGTTTCCCCAGACTAAATCACTTGAAATTGCACACGACATCCTGAAACGTGGACAGAAAAAGTCCATTAGCTGAAATGAACTACATTAATACAACGCACAATGCTTAAAATGCAGTACATTTTATAAATACTTCATCAGCGTGCAGGTCTTCATACAATGCTGGGACCAGTGGTTCGTCGATTATCCTAGAAGGTTCTAGCTCCCTCCTTGACCTCCGCTAAATGCGGGAGTTACACGAGATTACTCCAACAATCGAGGCGGTAGTTTCTCCGGTTTTACGCTGTATTTAAGATGATAGAACGAAAAGTTATCATTCATTGGCGTTGGCGTCTTAAAACAAACCTGAAGCGTACTCATTCCCTTTGAAACAAATTTAAATTAATTCTATTGATTTAATTTGCAGATATCTTTTTCGCCGGACTCTCCTTTCTACGAACTTTTAGAACATTTCGCTTTTGTAAACCAAACTAACACTAGTCTCGCGTGGACCAGACTCTTCTCGCGTTAACTTCGACCACGGCTATAGAGTCTGGCCGCACTGCATATTAAAC
>JAVFBX010232739.1:0-10755 GCA_034783855.1 Mopalia kennerleyi | reverse complement strand
AGTGGTGAGTGGCGGGAAATTTTTTATATTTGATGCCAGATTGCCGGGAAATTTTGCATTTTTTCGTGCCCTGTATAAAGCCACATGTACAACTCAAGGAATCTTTCAAGTTCCACCCTGAGGCTTTACACTTGTATTATTTGGGTGCACTTAGACCTTAATTAATTTGTTTTCACATTTGAATAAATACTGAAGTCTCTCACATTTGCAGTATTTTGGTGGCCTCACACTTGCAGTAATCGAGTGCCTTACATTTGCAATATTCTTGGGGCCTGACACTTGCATTGATCTGGAGTCCCTTATATTTGGAGTGGGGGTCGAATTACATTGCATTAATCTGGAGTGCCTTTCATGTGCAGTATTTTGAGGCCTTACACTTGCATTAATCTGGAGTCCTTTACATTTGCAGTTTTCTGGGGGCCTTAGACTTGCATTTATATGTTGTCCTTTACATTTACGTTATTCTGTGGCCGGACATCTACATTAATCTGGAGTCTCTTACATTTGCTGTATTATGGGAGGCTTACACTTGCAATTAATCATAAGTGCCTTACATTTGCAATATTCTGGGGGCCTTACACTTGCATTGATCTGGAGTCCCTTACATTTGCATTATTCTGGGCTCTGACATCCACATTAATCTGGAGTCTCTTGCATTTGTAGTATTCTGGGTCCTGAAATTCACTTTAATCTTGAGTCCTTATATTAGCAGTATTCTGGGGACCTTACATTTGCATTATTCTGGGGCCTGACATCTACATTAATCTGGAGTCCCTTAACGTTGCAGTATTATGGGGACTGACATTCACATTGATTTGGAGTCTCTTTCATTTGCAGTATTCTTGTGGTCTTACACTTGGATTTACTTGGGGCCCCTAAACATGCATTAATGTGGGGGCCTCATTACTTTGATTGGACTAAACAAAGTCTAAACAAAGGGAATAAATAGGACTAACCTTGTCAAGCAAATGATAACATTTTGCTGTGCCTTCAATTTTTTCTCTCGATTCCTCTAATTGTCCTGTGAAATCTTGAAGATGTTTCTTGAGCGTCCTTGCTAGGTCCTTGTATCCCGTTGCTTCATCAAAATGTCCACTCTGAGACAACATACTGGCTTCTTCCAGTAAGTCATTACCTTTCTCTATATGTGTCTGAAATAGAGTAGAAACCAGAGTTATGTGATACATCAGAGATACAAATTAATCCGTCAGCAAAGTGGATACTGTCAATAATAAAGTTTGTTTGATTGGGGTTTAATGCCAATCAATGATATAACGGTGAGCCAACCTAATGAGTAGAGGAAACCACTCTCAATGTCACTGGCAATAAACAAAGACAAGACAAGACAATAACAAGATGTTATACAAAGACATCACAAACAGATAGGCTTCATGTTGCCCTGAAAACATCCAAGGGCAACAGGAAGCCCTTCCCAATCCTCCACATCATCAATGAAGAGACTTAATTTCTGTAGCATATTTGATTGGTATTTGAAACTAATTTTTGGTTTATTTCACTCATATGACTGTCTCCCAGCCTGAGGGTGAAAGAAAACCACCCTTGTCATCATGCTCAACAATACTGAAAAGACAGGACATTCACACGATACAAAATATACCAAAACAGGTCAACTTTCTGTTGCCCATAAGCTCTGAGAGCACCAAGGTAACAGAAAGCTCCCTCCAACCACCTGTCATGTACATATGAAGTGGTTTCTCAGTTTACAAAACAACCTGAAAGGAAATAAGCTATCTTTGGGACAAGTATTGTATTGTGCTAGAACCGTTTACTTAGAAATGAAACAATAAATGAAAACATACAGGTAACATGATGGCTAAAGTCGTGTCCAATTTGGTGAGACCTCTAACTTCAGGTAATGTCCAAAACATGGCAGCAAGCCATATTATTGGTAACCATCTAAAATCTCAAATTCAGTTCGGTTTTTTTCCACAGTCCCAAGGTTATTTCAGGAAGTTTTAAGTCACCATATACACTCATTAATTCAGTTTGTGAAACTACATAATAATTTTAGAATTCTCAAATAGTTTCATAAAGTTTTTAACAGTTCGATATTCTCAATTCCCAAATGGAGCTCAGCAATATGTTAAAATAGGGAACAAATCAATTCAAGGTCTTCAATTAATTTAACAAAGCTGTTCAATGTTTGCACAAATTACAAATATCTTCACACAATAGGATACGTTCTGATTCTCAACACAAGGATTTAAGGTCAATTCCTTTGAAGTTTTGAACTATTTCAGTTGTTCCAAGAATACACAGAGCAGTTATGGTTCTCTCTAGTGGAAACCTGTCGTCAGTTCCTGACAATGAAACACACAAGATCCACTGTCTAAAGCGTTCCGCCTGTAATAAGTGGTCTCAGAACATCAGTCACATGGTACACAGCTGCAACAGCCAGAAATATTGACAAGAAAATCTTCCCGAACAGAGTTAAAAAATATATACAGTTAAAACTCCTACAGCATAAATTCTTGTCATTCTTGTCAACGTATTTACAGCGGCAACTATTCCGGTTGAAGAATTGCCTACTTTCTGATGAATTCTTTTACAACTCTTCTTTCAAAACTTCTTCAATGGAGGTTTCTTTTATTTGACTCATTTAAAAGTCACTGACGAGGAAAAGTAAGGTTTTCAAATTTCTGTATTTCGCAAGTAATGTCCAAAAGAAAATCAGTATTTACACAAAGTATCGAAGTCAGGTCAAAAACAGTACAGGACAAACTACATTTGAAGTTCCATCAATGTTGCATAAGAGAAAACTATGAGTTTGAAGTTATTGATTGGACAAGATGGAGATACCTCAGGCTCCTATTAACCAGTAGAGTCTAGCCAATGTCTGGCATTAAGTCATACCTCACTGCAGAATTCATCACGTCACTAAGGACATAAAAATGCAGCAAAATAATATGCAACTACGACCAGGAAAATTTTAGTCCGATTTTAAAACTGAATATGGTAATTCAGATTTACTGAAGGAGTTATGCTCCAGAAATCATCAGGCTTGATCATCAGGAATGGTTCAGAATTCTTTGACAAATTTGTCATCCAAGAATAAAAACATGCAAAACATCCCAATTATTGTTGACAATCTTGATGTTAAAACACTGAAATAAAGTCAAATAACTGTCAGAAGGTAGAAACAACTGTAGAGATAAGATTCCTGCTTTCGATGGTGGAGCTCCGAGAATTATTGCATTGTCTGCCACAAAAGGACAAAAGTTCTCCAGGTAACATAAGATTTTCAATTCTGTCTTTTCACCTGTGCAAAAGCCTCATATAAAGTCAAATCGTCGATAGGGAAACAGGAAATCTAACGAGCTGTGTCTTCGACAGAACACCTTCCGTGAAAGATAACCACAAGGTATTTGCGCCTTCTTGTGAGGAGAGCTAGCTTGATCAACTGGCCGGCTATGAGAATCAGTTTCATCCTGGAGAAACAGCGGTCTACTTCCCCAGTCATAACACTGGCTTGCCCGTTAGAATTTACTCGCTCTTTTCCTCAGGTATGTGATACTGTTTATCTTTTGTCCCACAGCACACTGAGATGGGTGGGCCGCCTAATGGCAGTACACAAAGCCCCAGATAAAAAACAACAGCCAGAAGAACTTTCTTAATGAGAGAGTTTTCTAGTTACATGCTTATCGTGGGCATGCTAACAAATCAGCCTGTCAAAAAGTGAAGCAGAACTCGTGGTTAATGTACCTTTTTTACTTGAGAGAATTTTGTGTTAGAGACGTCTTGAAAGACAACATTCCGAGAAAAAAAGGAGATTGAATACCAATAAGTTTACATACATATACAAATTATTTTTCTGACTGCATTTTTTTATTATTTGAAAATAAGGTGGCTAAGAGTTATTTACCTGGGAGTTTAAGCTATACTTAAGATTGTTTCACTCATATAATGGTTTTCCAGCCCTATTGCAGAAGAAAACACATCTGGACAATTAGACATACTTAATCAGATGTATTTGATTCAGGGGCTTGATATAATTCAATTTCTTACAAATCCGAAGGAAAAAAATTGTTGCATATAACTTCAAATTTTAATATTTTTCTTTCGAAATATTTCCATTTTGAAAATAGTAGTAAAAGTGACTAGTTCTCCAGTGATGTGAAAAGACAGTAGATCTATTCTCAGAACATACAGTACATGTACAGCATCAATCCAGATGATTATTTCTAGAAAATATTAATGTACCCTGTATGTTTAGGATTTGTGACATTTTAACGAACAGTTTAAAATTAAAAAAAAAAAAATGCTATGAAATGAATTTTACTTGAGATAATCATAATGTTTCTAAAATTGACAGCTGAGTACTTTTTGAAACAGAATTTGTTTGCATGCCCCCTGTTGAAAGTTAGACTTGAGGACTTTTTTACACGACAAACATGTGTTTTGATGTAGAAGTTTCCCTGTTAAGAAAAATGTTACTGAATAAGCCAGCCCTCAACAAATTTACATGTTTCCTACTTTTAACATCTGTGCCATTAACAACAAAAAAATATATATAAATATATATTTTTTTTGCTTTTTTAAGTTAATGCCAAAAGATAAATAGTATTTAATAAAAGTAAGACCTTTGAATCAAACTGTCTGAATCAGTCCCAGTCCAAATCTAAAAACTCAACTTTTCTTATCGACATAAAAATATCCAATATTTTATAGCTGAATGCAAAAACGAACCTTAAATTTGATATAAGAAGGCTTTAAAACTAGCAGGCTTTGAATGCAAGTGACCTTCAAGTGTTCGTTTGTGATAATTCAGAAAGAGGCATGGAGGCGTTTAACTGTTTGCTCAGGCTTAGCTAATCACAGGTAAGGTGGGGAGGGGATGGGGAGAAAAAGGTCCACTTAACCCCTTGATCAATCCCCTACCCCGAACACCCAGGGTTAAGGGGTGGTGGATAGGAGTATATGTGGTGAGCTTTGTCTTATATATCTATCTATCTGCAGAATCCAGTAACAAGGGGTTGTGAAGAACAAACAGCTTTGCCTCACCTGGCCAGCGGTTTAAAAAATATCTAAAAAAAGTCATACATGTGTCTGAATAATAAGTGTTTATCCAAGTTCTCATCTCCATGCTGAGGTGAAGTTGAGTGGAGAGGACCTACATGTATACAACCGGGAGGCCAAGGTGTGAAGAAAGGTAAGAATGCTAAGCCAGGTGTCATTTATACATATATAATTACAATCTCTAATTAGTTGATTATAATCATGGTGCTATTGTGCTGCATGGTGCTACACAGAACAGGTAAACACTTCTATCTGGGATAATTACAATGTAGTAAGCATTGTGAAAGTAAAATGAGGATCAGTCATTCATTATTCAACTGTCCTTGACAGTAAGTTTGAAGGATTTTGCCCTCACCTGCATCAATAAAGGGAGGTAATCTACATTATCAAAAAGTTTAAAGAAATTAAAGGGAAATAACTCTTATCTTCTGGTTAAGCTTTTAATGAAGAATTACTAAATAATGTCAGTACTATATATTATGTAATAAATTTTGTACCTTGCAAGAAGTACATGTACAGAGTGCAATCATTCAAAGAAAGAGGAACATTTGAGGTTTTAAAATTATACAGATTTAACATGCATAGCCTGTCTCTAATCAACCCGAAAATGATCAAATCCGGATACTGTAAAAAATTGATAAGAGGGACCTGTAAAATTGCCAGCCTCAGCTTTTGGCAGAAACAGTTTCACACAAACAAAACAATTGGTCAGTCATAACATTACAGCAAATATTCTCACAAAAAAGTATGCGCCTATTTTAGTACGGTCTTTCGCTTCAGGGGATTAACACCGTACTTAGGGTAATTTCAATCATATGATGGCATGCCAGACCAACGGGTGAAGAAAACCACCTTCAACACCACTGGCAATAAACAAAGATAAGAAATAATTCCAAACTAAAACAGTACACAACACAAAGACATCCCAATCAGATTGGCTCCCTATAGCCCATGGGAGCACCTAGGGTCGACAGACATTGAATATGTAATCCTGTATTACAAACTTAAACCCCTTTTTGAGAGTTCTATATTTCAGCAACTGATGGGTTAATAGAGGTTACACATAGGTATTCCGCCCATATCATGACGTGTCAGTCAAATGAATAGAAGAAAACCAATGTTGTTGTCAATGGCAAGTAATAATCACATGACAGGACGATCCTAAAACATTTGAAAACTATCTCTGGAATAAGGTAGAAACTTAGTATTCAATGAACAAATAGGCTGTTATCTATTCAAACATCTTTTCATCGGACATGTATTTTGACTGGGAAATGATACTTAAAGTAGCACGACCATCATCTCAAAACATACAACATAAATTAAACTGAGAACTGAGCTATGAATAATTGAAATAAAAACTTACCAGATTAAAATGTTCAGACATAATAAAATCATGGAGTCATTCCTCTTGAAAACCGACAAATTATTCCACATTTAAAAAGTTCAGGTGTTTCAAAAAAACAAACTGTACAAAGTCCAGAATATTGTTCCTAGATAGTCAACTTGTATCTGCATTACAGTCCTTCACTACCTATGACGATAAGTAAATAATAATTCCAGCCGTCAGGAACTCGTGTCATGTTGAAATACAACAATTAGGTCACAGGTAAAAATCGGTTATGAAGTACATGTACAAGGTAACGAAAGAATTCCTGGAAACAATGTAGGACAAGGCTTACTTTTTGGAGAAACAAAAAATATTTTTATATTTCTTGAAAATATCTTGAGTGAGAAAGAGATGATAGTGCTGGTGTGCTGTTATTATTTAGAGTAAGATCATATCTGCAACCAACCTAATAATGATCATAAATATTATATAAACTGAGTATTAAGAGAACTGTCCAACAAGTTGATAAGCAGTGGGGAATAAATTTCACTAAAATTTGGTATGAGCATTTAAGTCAAACACACATGCTTTCCCAAATATGTAAATATAAATAAAAAAAATTGTCATTCATCAACCTATATCCTCAAAACTTACACAGGTATCCTGCAAATCTAAATTACGTTCCACATAAAAAAAAATTACCAGATAAAATATGAGCAACAAGTTATGTACAAGTCAACCGTCACGTAATCTCCCAAAAATGAAACAGTTTTATTAAAACTAGTGACCTAGTCTATATGGACATGCTCATGCTGCCAGGTAATATAGCTCTCTTTCGTGTCAGGTAAAACAGTATTTATAGTTTGAGATTGGCATCAGCTAACCCAAGATAAACTGTAATCAACTTCAACTTGGTCACAATCTTCAACGCTTTTTTATCTTTATAAAACACAGAATCCAGGTGATGTCACTCCTGAGTAATCTTACACAAACAGTACAGGTGAAAAACAAAATGTCAAAACTTTTTTCCTCTCAGAAAACTTGTACCACTCCCATCACACTAAATTCACTGAATTTCTACAACAAATCCCATCAATGGTCCTCAAATCCACAGCAACATTCACTAGCTTGGAGAGGAGAACCTGGACTATATAGCCTTACTCTGTTTACAATAGGTGGTGCAGTCTGACCCAAGCTCACTAAGTTCACCCACAACAAAAGCAGGTCAATTACAGGTAATATACAGGTAATCTACCATAGTCATTCCAATTTTGTAAGCTTTTTTCAAACACCAAAAACTAAATATATATATTGCCATTTCTAAAGTAACTGCCATTTCCTAGAATACCACTTTTATTCATCAACAAAATATATCCCATTTTATTATTGTTGCTCTTCGAGTGAACCATTAAATAAAGATTGTTTAACCGTTGTCCTCTTACTGCTAAGCTATAACCCGATATATTCTCAAATCCATTATGCTGTAACCCAATATATTCTCAAATCCATTATGCTATAACCCTATATATTCTCAAACCAATTATCCTGTAACTCAATATATTCTCAAATCCATTATGCTCAGATCCATATATTTTTTAAGCATTAATGCTCTAACCCATATATGTTCAATTCGAATATGCTCTAGTGGATACATTTTTCAACTCATTATGCTCTCATCCATATTTTCTAAACCTGTTATGCTCAAACCAGATCTACATTCAAACCCGTATAGTCTCAAACCCATTAAGCAGTAACCCTTACATTCTCTTATCTCTTACGCCAACCCCAGGGGGAAAAGGGAATATCTCCTTATTGAAATATTATTTTGATTTATTTAATATGGATCAACTTATTGGAGCGGCAATTGAAGCAGTATATAAGCCACACTAGGGCGAGGCCAACTTTTGATTACATGCGACAAGCTATCACTATCTTAGAGATTAACAGTTTTGGTCAACTCAGCATTATTGTCCTGAATTTATCAATACAGAATGTTATATTGGAAAACTTAGGGGATTTACAGATTGATTTCACCTCACCTGTCATTCACCTGTCAATCATGTCCTTATCAACAAGGGCTGTTACCAGCCTATACAATGCTCTTTTCAAACAAGTTTATGCTCTACATATCGAGGGAAGGAAATACACTAAAATATGTAGTTGTATTCACGGTATAATGTGTAATTAGGAGATTACACATCAGCGCATGAGGAGACTAAAAGGAGATTAAAATTTTGACAATTTAATTAGTCACCTTAAAAATAGGAAAATGATTTGTTTTTCAACCTATTTGAATGCACTAAAAATCCTAATTGCCTAGGTCTCTCCCATTATGTTTAGCCGCATATATAACATGCTGGACACTACCTGATCACAGGGAACTCACAATGCAAAGTTTAGGGAGGGTCAAGGCCTTTCTTGGTACTGACAAAATAAATACACTACACCTATGCATGCCATCTAATTACAACATTTCCTTAGGATACCAGGTAGTCACTTCCCAGTTCTCTCAGGAATAAGTTTATAAAATGTATAAAAATCCAAATCTGTGTTTAAAATCCTGCTAAAAGTAATCCATTCTCAGTGTAGGTTGTTGAGAGTGAAGTAGTTTGATACAAGCATTAGTATGTGACACACCCACTTCAGATTCTAAATTTTGGTCTAGTCCCAGCTTGAGGTGGAACTGGCACAGTCCATTACAGCAAAAGGGGAAGCTAAGTTACATAATAGTATTATAAAATATCAAGTACAGTCCTAATCTAATCTAATACTGTTGTAAAAATACAAATCACAAGTAACAAATTTGCAAAACATCATAGGAAAGAACTCATTGTTATGTTGAGCAATAATGTTTTAAGAGTTGTATGACCACCTCCATTTGTAAACATGGGATAGTCTATCAAAGGCTTCCCCATAGTGTTGACTGTCAAGTCACAGCATAACTTTTCTGAGCTACATTTCACACATCACTGGACATGGCAGTTGTTAACCCAATGTAGTTGCAATCAACAGGTATTTCTTAAGTAACAATAAATCGCCATAAATAAAATTTCAGTCGAATTTTACTTTCCATGAAATTTCTTTACCTGTTTGTCATGGTAGCTGTTAGTTTACCCCTTCAGCTATATGTTACCAAAATGTACTGGGTTAGGGTAATACTAAACCTAACCCCAAAACTAACCCTTAAATTGACCCCCTAGCTTTCATGACGGATATATCCATTTAATAATTACACATATTCCTCGTTTTTCCCCACTAACTCTATGATTTATGAAGTGACTTACCATTGCAGAAAAGTAGAGCTTCTCAAAGTCTTTCTGTTGTGCTCGGACAGCCTTCAGATTATCAGCGACAGCCTTGTGACGATGAAGGATGTCCTCCCCTTGATTACATAGCCAGGATATAATCTGAAGAAAACAAAACAACATTGTTACAAAAATATTATTACCATAGCAACGAATATATTAAAGTCAAATCCAGATATATTTTCCCCATTCATTTGTTTGTTTTCAAGGACAGAAAGCATATATTTCTGTAAATTGAAATGTTAATCCAGGATTGTTTGTTTGTTTGATTGGGGTTTAAAGTCGTACTCAAGGGTATTTTACTAATATGACGACGGATTGTCCACTTCACACTGTTGGCTTATTATGGTGGAAAACTGAGAAAAAACCTTGTGAATACCACTGCCGTGATTGCTGTAGCCACATCTTGTGACTCACTCATATACCTGAGGGCTGACAGACGGACTCGATCCCGTGAACGGTACATTGAAGTTGGCTTTAGAAAGCGCACTTGCTAACCACTAAGCCACGGCTGGGGGCCCGTTAAACCAGGAACTAAACCAACCCTTACAGAAAAATCATACAGAATTATATAGGATTTTGGACATCCTATAAGATGATTTTGAAAATGCTAATATTCCCTAGAAAAAGCCTATCAGATTTGTATTGTAAGAGAATGTAAAAAAATCAGATGAACAGAACAATTAGTTTTTTTGATTAAGGTTTAACACTGTACTTAAGGCTATTTCACTCATATGAAGGCTGGGCAGTCCATAGGTTGAAGAAAATCACCCTCGACGCCATTGTCAATAAACAAAGACAAGACGGAACAATCACAAAACATAGTACAAAGACTTCGCACATTACTCAACTCCACATTGGTCCTTTACTCTGAAAGCGTCAAGGCAACAGGGGGATTCCTCTTAAGGTCTTGCTGGACCCCTTGCGCTCAAAATGAACCAAATTTTTTTTATCACTTAGACTAAAAGTTAGGTATTCAAACTATGTCAGTGAAAAAAATAAATCGAAACTAGAGAAGTGTTTTTGTTCTGACAAAAACATATGTCTCCCCCATCTCCCTATTTCATATTTCCAGATACATTT
>JAVFBX010232728.1:0-10756 GCA_034783855.1 Mopalia kennerleyi | reverse complement strand
TTCAAAACATCCGGCGAACATTACACGTTTTCGTGTAATATTATTGCGTCCATTGTCGTCCGAGATAACTGTACCGGAACGGAAAGTGTCGAAGGATGTTCCGACATGGCCAGGGCAAGTGAAATTACAAAACCATTCTGAAATGGAAACGCCTCATAAACAAAAAACATGTAAACTTGATCTTGTTATAAAACTGCCCAACAGTTGCCTGATTTGTACCTTATAAAGATGCCATTCCAACGGAAGTACAAAACCATGTTGTGTGCCGAGCGACATGTGTGAAGTAATGACACCACGCATGTCGGAACATCCTTGGCCATTTCCGTACCGTAAATAATCTCCGATGTAAAGCGGTACATTTCACGGGAGGTAACTCGCATGGATTTACTTTCAATAAATGACTGAGTTACGCAAGTGTTTATTGTTTACGTTGGAAGGATATTCTTGTGTTGATATGATGACGTCATTGGAGCTAGATCATTATTAAAATACTTACAGCTGACGAAATTTGACTGCAACAAGTCGTACATAAAAAAGGAACAGTGTTTGGTTTAAATGGGATTTTCCCGAGAAACGGGCTTGTTTGATGTGTTTTTTTAAACATAAATCCGCGGAGTACTTCGGTTGATTTTCACGCATGCGCAGAAAATATCCGGCTGTTTAGATGACACGTTTACTGTTTTTAACTGTACCGGTGCGGCAAATAACGATATTCCGACATGGACACCACAGTAACGAGTATCTCTCAAAGTTTAACCGATTGTGACCCATGTCTTTTTGTTCCCTGGTGTAGCCAAATTTAATCAAGTTACCTTAACCAACCGTAATTCACCTTGGAAAATCGTAACGTTATACACCAATAAAAATGTTTTATAAATAGAGCTATTCAAACATAATCTCTAAACAAAATGTCACGACGGACCTGTAATGGCGACAATGAAATGTAACATTTGATTGGTTTAATCTGGCAATCTCATTCTAACTCCGGAACAAAATCTCTCGAGGCAATAATTTAAATCTCGCGAGATTTGTCAGAAATTATTTTCTGCGGAACTGCATTTGCTGCTAAATTATGACACTAATTTTATTTCCGGATCTTATTCAATTTCCTCTTGACCGACTCCAGGGAATTAAGAACAGTGCGGTTTTAAACCTTATCGTTGACAATTTAACGATCTTTTCTCTGTATTATCTAATTTGCTGAAAATCTCTGACATACCGTACTTGATAAATTGGGTAATGCTAAATATTTAAATGGAATTGATTTTACTAAGGGTTGCTGTAGAACATCCGTGACAAAAGTGCCATCAAGCCCAGTATTCATTCACGGTCATACCATTCGGTATGAAGACAGCGCCATCTACGTTACGTTTGAAAGGCTAGTTAAAGACGTACTAAGAACTTGTTTCCCTTGATTAGCCTAAAGGGACCTAGTTCGAAGATATTTTTTTTCCTGTTATTTATCAAGGTTGAATGCATCCACGTTTACTCTGCTCGATAAAGCGTTCGCGAGAGAAGTTGTCTCCCTCTGCTCGATACAGCTTTCAGGAGTACTCTATAGCATGCGCCCCATTTCCGCTTTTGGCTCGCCTGATATTTTGTTTATATAACGTTGCACTCAAGGGTGTTTCGCTTGGATGGTGATCGCTCCTGTTTCTCTTTTTAAACAACAGAACATGTAAACCTGTTGCTTCCGTCCCATTCAAGCCTTTGGATATAATCGGTGCCACATCATTTGGGTTTTCTTTGTTAAATTTGAAATCATTTAAAGTAAATTGTGTACAGAGTTTTTTCCAAGCCCATTTTTTTGCGGGAAACAGTACACCAACAACAACGACGACAACAACAAAACTCTCTTGCTGACACGACCTATTAATTTATATGCCCCATTAACTTCCGGTTGAATATAATCCAGCTTTTATTATCCAACGTCTGTTAACATCTAGAATTTAGCGATTCAATACTTTATAATTTACCGTTACAAGTTAGAAAATGTGAATTGCCTATTTAAAAGGTAGGCAACAAGAGGTTCGGTATGGGTTAGGTATAAATCAGCCTACAAATTAGTATTTCATAGAAATGGACAAATAAAAATGTCTGTTAAAGAGAATGAGTGTTCCAACCTGTCTGATACAGAGAGAAGTTTCGCTTTAACCAGTAGGTACTTTAGATTTTTGTTTCACATGTAGGCTATAAAGGGTCTTTCGTGAAAATATAGTATTTCAGAGATATAGTTAGGCAACAAAATATAAATATATTTTACCCATAACACAGCTCGAGATTAAGGTTTATTTAGAAACTTGTCTCTGGGAGTTTATCTAGAACATAAGATGATTCATCGATTTTAATTAATCTACATCCCCGTTCCAGTGTGATTGCTTTTAGAAATATATATTTAAATCTGAGCTCTCTTACCGGTGGAGGTTAGCAAAACTTCTTTATCTGCAAAGAAAATGTAGATAACAAGAGTGTCTTTCTCTACAATAAAAATATATAATCAAGAAATGAATAAATAAAGAACAATAAGAAAAAAATAATAAAATAATTAAGAAAGATCACTTATAAACACAAATAAAGCAGAATATCGGTTTTTCCTGAACAAAAAAGTTGCCGATTTTTGTACAGCATCCAGGTTTTGTATTAAATCAAACACATAATTTACAAATCAATTTTATTTTACAAAACGGAGATGTTTGGAAAACACTGAAATATTGTCACATTTTTGGACTGAAAATTTGTAGCATTTTATCATTAGGATCTGGATGGAAATAAAATGACCGATGTTTGTCCAGTATCTAAGTAATTTATTATTCATTATGTTGATGATTTCGAACCATTGTAGCCTAATTGGGATTGAGAACTCGGGAAGGTGAAGATTGGATTACTTGTCTAAGCATTGGTCTATGGAAAGGCTATTGGGTCTCCAAGCGTTTTTGTCTCATGGTTTTTGCTATCATTGGATTTCTGGCATGAATAGGCCTTAACAGTTCTTGTTTATATTTGCATGTCCCGGTAGACGGTGTAACAGTCTAATTGATACACAGGACTATTAACGCTTTCCCTTCCGTATCCTCCGCATTACCTTTCTAATGAACACAACAGACAGAAACGACACCTTGACTTGCCATCTTTTGGTCGTGGGTCAAATACCGTTCCTGTAATAATTGTCCAGTGGATCGTTTGTAGAAACAGACTCTTTGTAACGTTAAAGTGCGAAACATTTTGGAAGCTGAAGAGACTTTCGATTAGCTTAATGCTTATTTGCGCTGAGCATTGTATACAAGAATCTGACAGTATTCCCCGGAGCGAATTGTCTGTACTCACGTCTATGTACTCTAACTATTTAATAATATATGTCTTTTAATGCTTTCCAATCAAATAGAGTTTCGAATTTTCCTTTGATATTTGTAAAATGACAATGATCTAGGTCAATTGATTTCTTCTGGATGTAGTTTAACAGGGTTCAAACGGTCCAAACTGTGTAATTGTTCTACATCAGATTTCGATGCGGCGCTCAAAACTTGCATGTAGTAGACTTTCAAGCTTAGTACAGGTTTAATTTTCAAATCAAATAAATTAGGTGTCATTTGATGAGGTAAACATGCTCGTTTCATGTGTAAGAAGGGAAGTAACTGGTCCTTCTGCTTAAATTTCAAGTCTATTACGTTGAACTGACTGAAAATGGCAGATTTGCAACAGATATGTGAACCGTATTTCTACATTTTTCAACAATGCTTCTGATCGATTTCAGGTCGCGTTTGGCGGAAAGTTCAGTATATCAAATATTTTTGGACAGTATAACTTGAAATATGATAGTCGACAAATGCAAAAACTTGAAATCACACGTCATGTGTACTCTGGGTTTAGTGATAAGCGTGTCGGCCTACTAATGTTACTTCAATGTACCGTTCACGGGTTTGAGTCCATGTATAGGTACAGGTACATGAGCGAGTCACACGATGTGACTCTGACAGTCGCAGGGCCGGTTTTTACGTGGTTTCTCTCCGGTTTTGCACCGTATGTTAACAATGAACGGTATTAAAGTGATACTCCGACATCATATAAGTGAAATACCCTTATAAGTTAATGTGTTCGACGTTAAACCCCATTCAAACAAACAGATCCATCGTAATCCATCTAAATGTATAAATTTATTCTATTGACTCACAAAATAAAATATTTTTAATATCACATATCCAATGATTGTAGAATTTAACAATTAAGAAATTGATCTGGTAGTTTTAAGAGTAAATAATTTTAGTTGAAAATCTCATATTGAAAACAGAATAAATAAATCTGGAAAGTTTTATAGATCTAGTGTATATGTTAAGAAAGTGAAATATTTTATTTACCAATGGCTGAGTGTCTAGTCAAGCTCTTTGCGGGTGGTTGTAGGAAACTTTCTGTTGCCCTGGTGCTTTCAAAGTTGAGGGGCAACATTGAGCCATGTATTGCGTCTTTTCTTGTGATTGTTTGTTGCCAGTGGTGTCGTTGGTGGATTCCTCCATCCATTGGGCTGGCATGGCGTCATACGAGTGAAGAGGCACTGCGTTTAACCACAAACCAAGCTCAAAGCATGGGTCCAAAAACTGAACATGATTATTAAATTGTTGTTAGCTAGACGCGAAATAGTTATAGTATTATGGCAATAACGAAAAGAACAGAACCAACAATTTTAACATGCCCTAAGCTTGGAGCCCGTCTGTCGTGGAATCAAGGGAAGAAACTATTGGCTGAATTTGCTCGATAACTCTTGAAGCACAAGACGCTTTAGCATCTAGAAGCAACTACGCTCTGGAAAGGTAGAATGTCAATGAGAGTGATCTCCCCTTGGTTGCAGACCGTTTAAATCGACACATGTTAATAATCGTCAGTTGTTATTCAAACTCTATTGATTCTACAGTATTGCCGACTTATCTTGTAATTATATAGAGCGAACAAGTAGATTTACTTCATATTTTAATAATTGTAATATAAATTTAATATTTTTTACTTCAGTTCTCTTTAAACTATAGTAGTAACCTTGCTATTGACGTTGTATGGCGAACTGAAATGGTAGTTTGTTCCGATTACAGTCCTGATGTCTTTACTTCGCACCGAGATACATTATTTATTCTACCAGAGCAAATACTTCACATTTTATGATTTTGTTAGCGTGGTCATTAACTGTTTAAGTGCTCCGCCGTCTTATAAGTCAAATAATACAATCAATCAATCGATCAGTCGATCAATCGATCAATCGATCAATCCACCAATCCATCAATCGATTGAATCAATCAATCAACCTATCAATCAATCAACCCACACACCCACCCACCTACCTAGCAGCCAACCAACCTTTTATCGTTTATTGTGTATTACAATCGTTAACATGCTGAACAAACAGTAATCCTTGATATATTGTTAAAATCGCATATGTGGGTTTTATTAAATAAATTAAAAGACGAGCTCAAGTAAAAGGCCACGGCATTAGAGGTAAAATGTCTCCGTGGAGTAGCTATGGAGTTCGTGTGTACTTCGTTTAATCAGTATCTCGTTTTAAACCGGTTCATTCTTTTTTAATGAAAGGATGCTAATGAGTACAGGGTAGATGGGGGCTCTTCCCGAGCAGTCTGGGTTAATGGATATCCTGACGAGACATCAGCGAAAAAAATTTGGTCGTTTGTTTCTCGTTTTGTTCTCATCAAATAGGGGTTATACACTGTTCTCACTTCCCTTGTCTGCGCCGATTTTACGCAACATATTGCTTTGTTACTTTTATTCTTGTACTTCTGGCGTCTATTTGTGTCCTTTTTTTCTCCCGCAAAAGAGAAAGAGAATAAGCAGAAGAGGTTTTTTTTATTTTTGTTGTTTTTTTTGTGTTCTTCGAAAATGGGTATCTTGAAAACATGTAATAGCAATATAGAACACCGTTGCGAGATTTGGTTGAAATTACCTTCGCCCTACCAATGGCGACTGTCTACTGTATATAATAACTGTTCTGCATGTAATAGCATGCCTTCTGTCGGCGTATCTTTTCTTTTCCATAACTTCTAAAACAAATTCTACAAAAAACGGAACGTGGAGCGGCCATGTTGTGAAATATACAAAAATGTTCACTCACCATTGGCTTTATTATCATTTATTCTAGAGGTAAAACATCATGTGACGTTAAAGATAACACGTTAGAGGACTGCCTACGGATGACGAGTAACGCGAGAAACTGTGCAAAAAGCCAATCGTGGACCTAACTCGAAATATATTCGATGGATTATCTCCGAATTAGGATAACAGTTTTATTCGGGAGACAATTACTCTGTATTTATGCATCAAAAACCCAATCTACCGCCATAACTGTCAAGAAACTTTCCTTATATAGGCCTACATGGTCAACGGATGGCCTCTAATCGAAGCACAATGAAGAGAACCGGCAATCGTATTCTCGCGAGAGTTTCTATAGAGGTCGAGAGTAAGACAATTCTCGAACGCCATGTCAGGCCATCGCGCATTAATTTCCGCCAATATTATGGGGCAACGTTTGTCACAGATCACTAAATAAAAAAAGGGCCAAACAAAATGGCTAGGGTGTATCCTAGAGTCAACGTCTCGACGTAGAAAGTAGAATCGATTATATTTTAGACTGAAGAACCGGTTCATTAATTCCGACATTACCAAATATTTTAAGGCCGGAAATCTCTTAGGAATAAACTTTATGATACGTCTATCAACATTCTTTCTGGAGAGAGAGCACTTTTACGCAATTTGTGTGACACAATAAAGGATTGTAATGACATGTCACCATGGCAACATGACGGATTTATTTTCGCGGAGCTTAAGAAAATTGCTATCGCGTCTTTTGTGAAAGGTCGGCGATGCTGATTTGGTCTGAATTTCCCATATAAATCAAGAATTACTCTAGTCGCAGACTTGTTGATTGTCTTCCAATTTACTTTCCGCTATTCACGCGATTTGCGCGTAATAATACTGCGATCAAACAATCAACCGACCAGCGTATTCATTTTCATGACACGGTTAAGGTCGGGTCACTATAGGGTTATTGCTTGTTTAGCATGTTTGTATAATCGATTATTAGGTGTGTGTGAAACAGTAAAAGTGTGTTATATTCTCGGTTTTGGGTGCAGGGTGACGGGGGGTCGAGCTGCTGCGATCTCCCTTGGGCTAACGGTTGTAAAATTGGGATATATTCTTGGTCGCGGGGGCTCTAGCTGCTACCATGCCCTCCAGACTAACGGCTGTAAAAGTATCTAATATTTTTGATTGCGGATACAAACGGGTGGGGACACGAGCTGCTGTTATGGGCCTTGGGTTAAAACTGATAGGTTTGTGGATTGTTGTACTCTAGTGTCCGGACAAAATCTGGTCAACATTTCTTGCCATTGAATATCAGGACTAAATCTTGTCATCGTGTCTTGCTATTGAATGTCCGGACTAAATCGTATGGTGTATTGCTAATGAATGTCCGGACAAAACCTTGCCAACTTGTCTTTCTATTGAGTGTCCGGACTAAATCGTATGGTGTCTTGCTATTGAATGTCCGGACTTAATCGTATGGTGTCTTGCTATTGAATGCCCGGACTAAATCTTGTCATCGTGTCTTGCTATTGAATGCCCGGACTAAATCTTGTCATCGTGTCTTGCTATTGAATGTCCGGACTTGATCGTATGGTGTCTTGCTATTGGATGCCCGGACTAAATCGTATGGTGTCTTGCTGTTGAATGTCCGGACTAAATCGTATGGTGTATTGCTATTGAATGTCCGGACAAAACCTAGTCAACATGTCTTTCTATTGAGTGTCCGGACTAAATCGTATGGTGTCTTGCTATTGAATGTCCGGACAAAACCTAGTCAACATGTCTTGCTATTGAATGTCCGGACTTAATCGTATGGTGTCTTGCTATTGAATGTCCGGACTTAATCGTATGGTGTCTTGCTAATGCATGTCCGGACTAAATCGTATGGTGTCTTGCTATTGAATGCCCGAACTAAATCTTGTCATCGTGTCTTGCTATTGAATGTCCGGACTTGATCGTATGGTGTCTTGCTATTGAATGCCCGGACTAAATCTTGTCATGGTGGCTTGCTATTGAATGTCCGGACTAAATCGTATGGGGTCTTGCTATTGAATGTCCGGACTAAATCGTATGGTGTCTTGCTATTGAATGTCCGGACAATCGTATGGTGTCTTGCTATTGCATGTCCGGACTAAATCGTATGGTGTCTTGCTATTGAATGCCCGGACTCGATCTTGTCATCGTGTCTTGCTATTAAATGTCCGAACTTAATCGTATGGTGTCTTTATATTGAATGCCCGGACTAAATCTTGTCATCGTGTCTTGCTATTGAATGTCCGGACTTAATCGTATGGTGTCTTGCTATTGGATGCCCGGACTAAATCTTGTCATCGTGTCTTGCCATTGATGTACAAGGTGTTATATGTAATAACCTCAAGAGTACTGTGCAATATCCGGTCAATGCGTGTGTTAAATCGCTATCTTACCTTAGTTAACGTTAAACTGTCTGACGACCTGCTCCCCGAAGTTAAACAAGGCGAGTTTATAAGACGCAAGAGTAGGTGTATATTTGAGCAAGTGAGCAGTCGGCAATGAATGGACATTGAAAATAGGGGCATAGTTTATAGCTACAGAGGAACATCAGTTTTCCAATATGGCAAAGACTTGGCATTTTATGGTTTTGCCTTAGTAACCATTAAACTGTCTGACGACTTGTACCCAGAAGTTAGATAAGGCGAGTTTATAAGACGCAAGAGTAGGTGTATATTTGAGCAAGTCGGCAGTCGGCAATGCATGGACATTGAAAATAGGGGCATAGTTTATAGCTACAGAGGAACATTAGTTTTCCAATATAGCAAAGACTTGGCATTTTATGGTTTTGCCAGTGTAGCTTTATTAATGTTAATGTACACCCTTGTCATATAAGTGAACAATCGTATTCTCGCGACCGTTTCTATAGTGGACGTAGTCTCGCGTGAACCAGACTCTTCTCGCGTTAACTTCGACCACGGCTATAGAGTCTGGCTGCACTGCATATTAAACTTTTCAAAAAGAACATGGCCGTCATGTGTCCAAGTAACGCACAGTTGGCTTTCTGATAAGTACATTTTAAAAAATATTTCAAACATTAAATCGAACCCAAAACATTTGTATTCATTTACAAATAAATTAATTTAAGGTTTATTTGTTAAAGTTGAAAAGTATTCAGTCCGTACTTTAAAACACGTGTGACCTAGATCATAATAGTGAACAACAGCGAATCATATATCAAGTTCGTCATAGTTAACAGTACGGACTGAATATTTTTCAACTTCAACAAATAAACCTCAAATTAATTTATAGAAAATCAAATGTACGATGATAACCGGGCCATTTTTTTTCTTGGCTGCAATACTACCACACCCTAGTGCCGTGGTCGAAGTTAACGCGAGAAGAGACTGGTTCATTGTGGAAAAAGTAGAGCTCTGCGTTAAACTTTGTACTCTTGGGCTGTGAGTTGGAATCTGGAGGGAATTCAGATACTTTAGAAAGAATCCTTAGCTTTATTGTATATACAAAAGCTTCCATAATAATTAAACATGGTTTTAATTTAACTATATGAGTCATTTCTTACCTTAATCACCGACCTATTTGACGTAAAAAGGGCATGTTAAGGAGAGCATCTATTGTGCCGCTGTTTCGCTTCTCAAGCTGATTTGCCTTTGAATTTCTCAACCCTAGAGCTTCAATCTGCAAGGCCAATGAAAGCATCATCTGTAAGAATAAAAACATATTAGGCTTTAGTTCAAATAAAGCTTTAATAAATAAATTTTATACATCCGGATAAAGAAGCCTTTGCTTGCCACCGCCAGGAGAGAACCTGGGACCTTTGACCGACAGGCTCTACATTACACACTGGGCTATACAGTCTCACGATATGTTTTCAATCGTTACAAGCACACTAACACAGGGATGTCGACTAATAAAAACCTATAAAACCTCTCCTGGATAAGTTTCTAAAGAGATATTAATCTCGAGTTGTTATGAGTAACATACAGACATTTCAAGACCATGTACAAACAGTCCAATTTTCGAAAAAAAACTTTAAAGGACATCTTATGTTTAAGTAATTAAGCCATTAATCCAATGCGTAATGAATATTGTTCTTGTTAATTAGAATCGCTGTCTTGATGTTGTGTATCTGTCTGTCTCAATAGCTTAAACAACTCTGATCCTATAGCCAAATGTTCCTGAGCACATGTCTGACCTCAGCTTCTCCTTCCGGCTCAATTCCGATGTTGGCATTTTCATTAAACACGCAAAGGTTATCCGTTTCGTTTGTCAGAGAGACGACCAAAGTGAACATAACAAAAACGATTACACCACTGAAATACCACTTAAATCTAGGCAGTTCAAGCAATCAGTGAGCAAGCTCCAATAGTTGTTTGTTTGATTGAAGTTTAACGTCCTACTCAAAGGCATTCCACTTATAGCACGATGGATTGACCACTTCACACTGTTCCTTGCCTAATTACGGTGGGAAACCGGGAGGAAACCGCGATTGCCGCAGCCGCATCGTGTGCCTCGCGCATATACCTAGAGGACTCGATCCCGTAAACTGTAGTTTATATATGGTTGATTGCTGTGCAGCAAGTGCCAGAGAAGAACCAAGTTGTACCTCCCTGACGGGCTCTATCCAAGAAGTAGTTTTGCGTTAACCCGAATCTTCTCGCGTTAACTTCGATAAAGTCAGTATAATTCTGTA
>JAVFBX010232717.1:0-10756 GCA_034783855.1 Mopalia kennerleyi | reverse complement strand
TAAGAGGCATTTAGAAGTTGATGTACTAAACATAACACAAGGCTTTATGGATTACAATAATAAACCAGAAGTTGTAATCCATAAAACCTTGTGTTATGTTTTCCAAAAAAAAAAAGTTTTGTTATGGTCCTCGTAAACCAGAAATGAATGAATTATTATGCGCTCTGCAAATGTAGGCCTACAATAAAGGTCAGCGCGATATAGTAAAATTCCATCCTCGCTGATTTGCCATTCCAAAGATAGTCGATTTTTTTCTGAACCTTGGGCAGTATTTTTAAGAGCAAATCACATGTATCTAAAATCATACAATAATTCGGAGAATGTTGTTTTTTTTCTTTAATCTTACAAACAATGCGCGCACTGCATGGTTTCCGACGACCACTCTACATTCCGGAAACCAACACCTGCAAGTGTCACACGTGTACATGTATCATGCTTTTGACAATGATAAGGTTTTAATACTTTCGTGAAAGTAGCGTATTTTAAACTTCCTCTATCCGAATTTACAGTCATAAATCGGTTTGCAATAGCACTTATACAACTCGTGTTAAGTCGGATTGTAAAGTTGAAAGTTTAAGCTTGCAACCTTAATTTAAATTACTGTTTTTGTTTAAAACGGATATTTCACGAGCATTGGGTGTTTCTGTCAAGTATTAGTGTGTCTAAATCCATGGTCCAGATATCTTACTTAATCACGCAGACTGACGCAGCTATTAAATAAGTCTTTTAAACGTTATATTTTGTCTTTAATAATTTACTCATACTATTTAATTGCACATGTGCAAATCGCAAAAGTGAAATGAAGTTAAAACTGTAATGTTCCTGTAAACCAACTTTGGAGCTATTTTGTTTTTATATTGAAACATGAACAATCACGTGTCTCCATTTCTGTTTAATTGGCACTGTTGTCTCCCCCACCCCTCCCCAACCAACTATTTTAAATATTTCTAATAAATATAAAATCTTTTTTAATGGCTACAATATTTGTACCTAAACCAAAATAGATTTTATGTTCATATTTGATAGAGAAGGAAATCTGATAAAACAAGATCATTTACAGGAGGAAAAAAATAATACATAGGTAGACAATCCAGGATATATCTCTGAAATTGACCCTCTGGCTAAGGGCAGTTTGTTTGGAGAGTAGCAATGCTGTCTTTACCTAGAACTGAAGGAAAATTAACTTTCCATCATTATGGAAACGCTTCACATCTCGGTTGTGCTAGTGTCAAATTGTGTTGGAATACACCGCCGTCATATAAGTGAAATACCCTAAAGCACGGTATAAAACACAAATCAATCAATCAATCTTTGACATTGACAAACCCAACCCCCATTAATTATTGCCGCAAAATCCTTAACATTCATCTAAGTTTAACGATTGATGTGCTTTAAAGGTAGCCTAGTTAATATTAACAGTATTTCGTTATTTTTGGGATAACTGTTTCTTAGTCTGGACAAATTAAATTTCTAGTGCCTGACTCTGGGCGTCGTGGGTTCGATTCCCGGAAGAGTATCAGCCTGCAAAATTTTCTGAACTATAGCATTTGTTCAAATAAGGAAGGTGTTATCCCAAAAATTACGAAATACTAACTTGAAAAGATACCTGGGTGGAATTCTCGAAAAACATTTTTTTATAATACTTTTTGTGGTTTATTGTGCCTTGAGCGACTTCGATCTGAACGTTTCATAAATCATTAATGTGTAGGAGTAATCTAAGATCAGGTAAAAATTCCTGAAATACGGGTAATGTGACCTTCATGTTTGACCTTTAACCGGAACGAAAAACGTCATTTTTTCTCTTCTTAAGGAAAATATTCTGCAATAACAAACATGTAGGCCTGCACAATTACAGTCGCGTCATGCACCAAATGTCAATTCAATTTTTCTCTTTCATTCTAAGAATAATAATTTAAGTTGTACTTAAACACTCTTTCGTTTTAAGTTGACGCAATTATAAATTTCTCATACCTTCTTTCCAAAAAGTTGTATTTGTTTATCCTACGTTATATCATGAAGATTTAATTAAATGCCAAATGAGGGACCATTGGTCAAAGCGTTTGTGGGAGGAAAAATGTGTTCAAACAGAGAAAACCCACGAGACACAGATAACTTTTAAATGTATTGCCACAGACCTGATTTACAGCCAGAGATGTTCATAACAAGGGAGTGGTCAATTTAATTTCCATGTCACCACGCATGTCACACAGGTGCAACTTTGATGCGTAATGCCCTTATATGGAATGCCTAATGAACACCTGGACGTGAGTTAATCGGTTACGGTCTAATGGCGCTTTAAGTGTGACGTCACTTTTATAGCTCGAGGAGTGGTCAGTATCAACAAATCGGACAATGACTTAAGCTATTTTGATTTGCGTAAACAATTCAAAGCTCGCTTTTGTCCATTTGGCGATTTTCTTTATACTCGGCGAGCCACAAAGCCTCTTTCTTCTCATATAATCTTCAAAAACGTTTACGTTACCAAATACCGTCCGTTAATACCTTTCAAATCGCTAACAAAATCTGTTCACGTATGAGTTACTTAATGGAAGCAATATGAAACGCTTCCTGTTTGACCATTGGTTAATCCTACTTAGTCATTCAACCTTGTGGATATATTGTATTTGAATTCCATTGTTCGCTAACGGAAGCTCGGCTAAAAAGCTTAGGATAGGCCTAGTGGTCATTTGCAATCTTTATACCCGGAAGGCCCGATTAAAAGTGTAACACAAAAAACCGGCCAATTAGGAAATATGTTACTCATAGTGTTGTTTAGCTGTCTCGCCTCATGAGCACTATACTATATTATTCTGCGTGGATACAGAAGGATTGCCAATTGTAATTAACATTTTTTAAAGATGACCAGTGGTTACTTCTTGTCACTCGCAGTGAAACTTTACTTTAGTTACTATAGTCTTGGGCAAGTTGTATTTTAAATGACAATGCGTCAAGAACAAACCGCATATTAACTCTTTGCATCCGGCAAGCCGATTAAAGATATTTTAGCATTTTTAGATAAAGCAAGTATTCCTGATGAAGAAAATATATACTTTTCTATACCTTTGACTCTTTTAAAAGTTCTGTCCATATTACTTTACAAATATAAACAAATGACATTTTCTACAAGGATATTCTGTCTTAGGTCCACATGTTAAAAACATTTTCCGGAGGCAAAGAGTTAAATAGCAACTCAAATCATACAGACCAAAGTTAGACACAGGGTAAACCAACCAACCAAGAATTAGCTAATAAAAGTTTCTTAAGACAAACTTTGAGGAAATTCAAGCAAATATTAGATTATAATAAGCTGGTCAACTAACAAGACAAAACATACTCGAGCATATCTAATGTCAGATTTACGTCTGTCATAATCTCTTAATCTCTATTAATGCATCGGTATAAAGAATTCTCTAAAAGTTTGTTATCCAAGAGTGAGGGATCTCTTTTTTGACGCAATCTTTTTTTGGACAAAGGCTCGTTTATTCTTATCTGGGAATTTATACTTGTTACTCTGGTATTATTCTACAGTCCAATTTTTTAATTACCGTCCACCTGGTAAGTTTAGGTTGCAAGAGTTATAAAATGATGGTCATATCAGGCGATAGTACCGAGGTGATGACAAGGTTAGCCAAAACATTGTCTGAAGACAGCACTTGGTTGACCTTTAAGATTCACAGCGACCAGGGTCGTGGGATTTTACGATGCTCTCATTGGCTCGTTATGTCAACTGTCATCGGTAAACCGACACGACGTTGACATAATCCCAACCCTATGTCTAGTTAAGAATTTCTGCAATGCGTTACTTGGAGGTACTGGAAGAATTATTATTAAATTTAAAGTTAAATGAAAGTGTTATCAATTGCAGCCAAAAATAATAGAGCACTTATAAAGTAATAAAAGGACAGGAATATTTCTTTAACCGTCGGAATCCTGTCTCACGCCCATGCCCTAGGTAAAACGACACCTCGTTGACAACATACATGATTTATCTCCTCTTAGTTGGGGCCAGGTGTGTGGTCGTTGCCACATTTGGCCCCTAGAGGTCGCGGAGACCACGTAAAGAACTCTTTTCATAACGGCTCGCTGATAACGAACAGGTCTACAGTTGTTGTCATTGGTGTGAACGAACATCTTTTCAACTTGAATTTCGAGAACCTGTACAGTGTAATGACCTAATCAACCGTCCTTAATACCCAGAAACATATGGTTGTGATATAACACTAAGAGACACAGCTACATTCAATTAGGGTTTATTTGCGGTTAACTAAGTAACAAAATTGGTCTTACACAATCGGATCCAGAAATTTCAGTTATTTTACAGATATTGTTTTAACATATTTGGAAATAAATATATTTATCACGTGGTTGTTTTCGGTTTAATGGCATCATTTAACACAAAATAACATGTATCTCTAATCAAATAAAACATGTACCTCTAATTCAATTACCGATATGAACAATTCATAATTAGGCCTACACGACTCTTCAAGCGCACAGGTAGTTTACCCAAGATGCAATCCGATTTAAACACACTAGAAAGAAAGTCGAAGCTTTCAAGGAACACAATTGTGAGGAAAAAATTAGTACGACTACCGATCGAAGGTTGAACGACAACGCTACACTTATTAAGAATTATCTCGATGTTTGGGGGAATTCAAATTCAATTGACCTTGAGCACAAAAGTGGGCATTTCCTGAATATATCTGTCGGCAGAATGGATACTCGAGGTGTAAAAACCTGTGAAGAGAGTGTCAATGGGGGCCGCGTTCAACCATCGAGACCGAAGCGTCCTGGACACTTGACTAGGGCCAGCCTCTTGAAGAATGTATCTCCTTTGCGACACAACGGGGTTTCTGAGTCTGTGTTGTTTGGTCAGCTTGGATGACGACCCGCTCAGGGCTCCTCAAGCTGGCATTCGTTTCAACTTCTCGCTCGAATTGAACACAAGTCCCCAGCACCATATGGTTCTTGTTCACTGGCAATCCTTCAACATCTACTTCAATATAATCAATGGCACATCAGGAAAAACCGTCACTTGGGAGTTCAGGGTCCACGACTCGCAGTACAACCGGGCCTGTGTGGTGTATTCTTTCTTGTAGGGGAACCAAAAAAAATATAGGGTGAAATCAGCGACATGTAGACACAGCTATCCGCGAAATAATATGTAGAATTGTATTTTGGTGGAGAAAAGGAACATTTCAGAGTTCTTTTATTCTACACTGATGCTCCAATTTCTAGCACAAGAATTGAAAATTAATTGATAAAATAAGACACTTATATCGAAGAAAGATACTGTTTGAAGAAATAACGAAGTCATTTTCTTCATCATTTGGTTCTACCGTTTGAGAAAAAATGCCTTTCAATTTTACTTTAACTTTGAAATATTCCTTTATTTCCTACCAGTCCGTTCATATGGCACTTTTTCAATTTTTCAATTAAATAATTTAATCTACCAGAACCTGGTTTTATACGTGTATCTTTCTTTTATGCTGCCTGGATACAGGCTTGTTTGTCGCTTCTTTCGCCAGTTTACGTGAACAGAAAATGGTGAAAAAGATAACTTGGCGAGGAAGTAACGCTGGAAGTTGAGCACACACAAGACAATTAGGGCCGAGGAACTATATGGGTTGTGAGAGGTAGAAGGCAATAACACATTAATCATTATTACTTTATAGTCTTGACCGTTTAACAGAAACCATATGACGATTAGAGTAGCCAACTCTCAGTAAAAAGCTTGGCGGTATCCTTTCTGTTTTGATCTTTTGAATCGCTTCTTATCAGACGTATCGCTTTCCAGATGCAGTGCGAATCCAAACATCCTGCGTTTATCGGATGGACTAAACGTGGACACTCGCTTTAATAGTCGGTGTATCAGTTTCCACTGAAGTCCTCATAAGAAATTTTCAAATTGCTAAAGACGGTAGCTTTAAAAGGGGCAAATGCCCATCCCAAGTGTTTAAAATTGACACCATTGTGGCGTGCTGATCAACGAATTCCGTGCAAAGGAAAGGCAACAAAACGTCTCGAGATAATTTTCCAAACACTTCCCCCCTCGTGCGAACGGTATGCCGAATTCTCGCGCACGAGGTGAGAAGGGACGTTGTTTGACTCTCTCTGGGCATAGCATTCCGATGTCCATACTTTTCGCATGTGTATTCTTGCTTTCAGAGGGACGGTCATAGAATGTTCAAGTTGCTAATGGGAATTCTAGCATTTACAGATCTTTGCTCCGAGGTCAATATGTAGCAGTTTCATATCAATACCATATGAGACCTTTCACCAAATATTCAGTAATTTGAGCAAAACATATAAATATTCTCGATCAAGCTCGGTTTGAGACTCGATGAAAGCTCCATGTACCCTCGTTAAAACTCAAACAAGAAATAAAAAGATAGGTGTGTACTAAAAATAAAGACAATGGGTGGCCACAATAATTGAAAACATACATACATGTATAACCTTTTAAATATTTTATAGCAAATTATTTAATGGAAATAAATAAACATTCCTAAAAAAATGCACTTACTGTTTATAAGTTTATGATTTTCAATACAGAAAAAGGTTGTTTTAATTCACAACTAATTAGAAATAAAGCAAATATAGGTTGGCTGGTTGATTGATTGATTGTTTGCTTGCTTGATTGGTCGATTGATTGATTGATTAATTGATTGCTTACTTGCTTCCTTTCTTGTTTGATGGATTGGTTGATTAGTGTTTGGCGCTGTGCTCAATGGTATTTCACTAACAGAACGGTGGTGAATTCCAACAATAATTAACACCCGCATAACTATAAAATGTGAAGTGTTTTGATAATGTTGGAATATAGAAAGTTAATCTTCCTTCAGTGCTAAATAAAGATAGCATTGCTATCCGGTGTTACACTCTTAGAAAAATATGGCTCTAATGGAACCCTTTAAGGTTCTTCAGCCATGGCTCTGGTGGAACTCTTTTTGGTTCTGTATGGAACCCTCACAGGAACTGATCCAAGTATTAACCCCTTTTTATATCAAAGAACCGTTTTTGGCGTAATGGTTCAATATAGAACCATCCTAGTGCCATATAAAACCATCCGCTTTTCTAAAGAACCCTTGAAGAACCACTGGATATTTCTAAGAGTGTACTCTGGTATGTCCTGACAGTTTCGAAATAGAATAAGTTCTACAAATCGTATCTTTTCGACTGAATGAAATACATTATAACATTGTAATTTTAGTAAAGAACTGATCATGGTTATAAATTGTTATGTATCATCTCTCCAAATTGTTAAAATATAGTTTGTGGCTTTTTATATATTTGTCTTTCCTAATTCGAAGCCTAATCTTTTTTTAATATAATTCAAAGAAAATTCACCAACTCACGACAAGTGCCGCGTGAACAAGTCACGAATTAAAGTGCCCAGGCCATTGAAAGTACCAGTTTGCTGTTGAGGAAAAAAGAGAAGACTCAAAAAGGGTACTTTTCACTCTCGTGACTTAATGGTGCGATGAAGCAATATTCAAAGAAGGATTTAAGTCAAAGACCCCACTTGAAAAGCCAGTAAGCAGGCATTCATGTGTATTTTTACTGGTTTAATGTAACTCGTTCGGGATCCGCTGATGATGGATATCAAATCACAAGCACTAGACAGCTCGATATCAGATGACACATCCATGGAAGCAGAACAAATTCAATGTTTTATTACAAGTTTGTCCATTACGGTCTTATTGACTACAAACTTTTGTGAATGACCCTTTGCAGGGGTCATGGAAACCTTCTATTATGGCGCTTCCGGTTTGGACCGGATGTAAATCTAGCGCATGTTTCATTTGGCAAACCGATCGTCCGTGCGGAACATAATTATGGAATTGGTGTAGGGGATAGAGTGGAAACATTTAGCCCCGTCTGCTGTCGTTGAATCGATAATAACCATTGTACGTTCCTTGGGAGCCGCCATGTTGTCAAGTGGTTTTACACAGCTCAGTCCCAGGACAGATTCACAACATCGAACACAAGTTTCCTTCGACTCGGAGAAAGCATCGGCGCCTGCCAGACGGCCATTGAACCACTTGCTATTGGAAACCGATACCCCTATTCTGTGGGAACCAGTGCGTGTCTTGTCCTTTCATCTTGGGTTTTGAGCGGACAGCGATCCTAAAGGAGTGATGTTGCCACTTAACCAACAACACATATAATCATGTATCTTATGAAGACATATCAGTCTGTCAATATGGCGACAAAGATCTAGAAGGCTTTTTACGCCTTGGTAAGGATGAAATTAATCACGAGGTTACAGATAATAGACTTTTGCTTTTCTATATTCTTGGAAACTCCGAAAAACATGAAACAGTGGAAGAACATGTCGTAAATGATGCTGATCTGATATCGACATTTCAGATCTTATTAGATACCTTGGTGAGAACAAATATGAACACCGACAAATAAATTATACACGTCAGTATAGCGACGAAGATATAGCATACTTTTGAACGCGTCGCCGCGGACGAAAGCGAACACAGGTAAATAAATCCTACACGTCAGTATAGCGACGAAGATCTAGAAGGTTTTTAACGCCTCGGTAAGGACGAAAGTGAACACAGGTAAAATAATCACGAGTTTTAGGGAATATAATTTAGCTGTTATATATTTCTGGATAAATCAAAAAAAAAACACAGAAAGTAAATAAAGCTGATCCGGTATCAACAAAACATATACATGTATTTCCTCAAACAAATGATGCTCCCAAGTCTCGAAAGGGTTCTGTTATTTAGTTGTGCTCCGAATGTTAAAAATTTACCTTAAAATCCCTCTTGTGTATGAAATTGAGGCAGGTTTATTCTGATTCAGGGATGATTATACCACGTTTAATCATCTTCCTATGCAAGGGTCAGTATGTGTAAGACGAGACTTCCACAATACTATCCCTTTCTGTAATTCGAAGGGAAAACGTGGCACAAAATTTCATTGGACTATGGTAGAAATACGTAGACTAATCAACAAGGCGTTTACACATCAAACAAGCTTGGCGCCACCGCCAATTGACATGTCTGTGATGACGTTAATGGTACTAATATCGTGCATGTATATTACAAAAATAGCCTACTTGTCGCCCTGTGTTTAGACGATCTCTTTCTTATTCTAAGAAAGCCCCCATCTGATTGGGTGGAGTAAAGAGAGGTCATCCGAAAGTAGCTGTCAACTTTAGCTAACTCAGGTTTTATCGCCTTTGGAGGCAAGGTAAGAAAGGAAGAGAGGCTTAATGCAACGATCTTCTTTTCTGCCTTGCCTCGGGAAGATGGTAAGAAATGGAATCGATTATATTTTTAGAAAGGGTTTGTTTGATTGGCGCATTCCAATGGTCTTACTCGATATTTATCCAAGCCAGAACTTTCTTTTTATTATTCCTCAGGGTTCCCTTCTCGGTCCCATTTTATATGACCGTTGTATTCAGTCTCAATTGGGACCCAGAAAATAACCGCTGAGCAGTGAGTGTGTTACACCTGATGCAGACCTGATGACAAATTAAACACTAAACACAAGCAAGCAGAAACGAAAACATACACATATATTAAAACATGGGAGAATTATGTAGTATTTATTCATTTCATTTATTGTAGCAATGACATTTTTATTTCACGTATCAGTACTTTTTATTTCTACACCTCATTGATACATGTACATTTTTCTATTATATATCTTTAAATCAGTACATCTAAAACTCATTCGATCTTGTGTACAATGAGGTCAGTTTCGTTGATGGATTGTGAAAGATTTGAACACAAATATTCAGAAATACAATCATTTAGCAGTAAGATGTAGGAAGTTAAATGACAATCCGAGTTTATCAAAACCTGGGATGGTCTTAAACCATTCACAATGATAATATGTGGAAATCCCATTGTTTGACCCAATTGGATTTTAAAAGATTTTTATGGATAAAATTCATGTAAACAAAAATCTCCTACATTGAAGTTCACGAGATGTACGAGATTTCAGGTGAATTGGTTTAGATAGCTTCTGTTAATCCAGTACCCATTCATGATTTCGCTCTACATAAAGACACGCCAGATTTTAACACAATTATTCATGGATATTTAGTTTTACAGAAACGCAAGCATAGAAAACTAATATAAAATCGTCAATCCCTATTTTTACAAAAATGATGGCCTTCAATTCATAATATGACAATATTGGGAAAAGCCATTGTATTACAGATTAATTTAAATTGATGGAGTGAATGTAAGGCTATATGACGGTGACGTAAATGTACTATAACATTTAAGAGCCACATTTATGGGAAATTATTGTTCCTTCCATGCTAAGTACAGACAGTACGGTATACCAGCACTTGGAATATACAGTCCTTTCTGTGGTACCACAACTCGAAACAGTCCCAAAGCGAAACACTATTCCTCCAGTGAATATTTCTTTGATTGGGGTTTAATGCCATTCTTAAGGTTATTGAACTCACAGGGGTCAGACATTTTCCCAATTTTGTCCTGCAGGCCATAAAACACAATGTTAAATTCTGGGGAACTTGACAGGACAATGCCAATTTTTTATAGGACATGTCCTACAAATATGTATGTATTTCCAGCCTTGACTCATGATGGCATGTCAGCTTGATGGATGAAGAAAGCCATCCTCAACAAGACCGAACAACCACAAACAGATCGGCTTCATGTTACTCCTTACATTCTAGAAGCCCGCTGCCGTGGCGTAGTGGTTAGCGAGCGCGCTTTCTAACGCCTACTTCGATTTACCATTCACAGGATCGAGT
>JAVFBX010232716.1:0-17764 GCA_034783855.1 Mopalia kennerleyi | reverse complement strand
CCATCTCTGCATGAACACTCGAATGAACCAACACTGTTCTCACATATCTGATCACATCCGCCATTGTTTGACCCACACTCATCGATATCTGGAGAAGGGAAATGTGAAATAAGAATTACACTCAATGGAAATCAGTATTATTGGATCTCATAAGTTTCCCTATAGCATAATCCACAGATGAGATTAATTTACTCCATAAGTAAGGCCATTTACCATAATATCCAACATAGGTCATTCTAAAGAATGGGAATGATTATTCGCTCTTACCAGAACATTTGTCTCCTTCAAAACCCACTGCACATTGACAAACGTCAGGTTCAACGCACGTTCCTCCATGAGGACAAGTTCCCTTTTCGCCGAAACAAAGCGCTAGTTAACAAATAAACATATAGTATGATTACATTGGTTCATTTTCGGCCCAAGGGGTCAAGCAAAACGTTTTCCAGAATAAAATTAGTGGTTAAAACAAGGAACAAATTGTATTCTGTGCATGTCAATTGGTATTACAGGCTGTAGCCTTATTGACAGTGGGAAAATAACACTCTCTGAGGGACAAGAATAGAAAGAAGACACCCGGATGTAAGTAATATCACACTTGCATAGTTTCATAGCGTCAAGACAACTAGTATTCAAATCATGAAGCTTCTTTGATGGACATCGCCATTTTTCTTATTTATCATTTTTTTATGAAACAAAACTCATTTACGATTAAGACTTAGGTAGAAGGATAGATTCAGTTTGAATATTATTTGTGTACACTAACCCACGTCACAATTCCTGGCTCCTGCTTCTGTCACACCCCAGCCATTGCAACATTTAGGGATGGACACCTGACGGTACCTTGTCTCATACCTTTATTAAAAGACATACATTCATACAATAACAAACACAATACTTTCATTGTCTATGACATTTAGGTTTAAGTAATGTTTTCATTTATCAATTTATCTGTTTTAGTCTACTTACTAACATTTCTAACCTTATTAATAAAGATCGATTTATGAGATCATGTGAACCGACGATATTTAAGCAGTTCTAACTTAGAAATACAACCCCTTCGGGGTCAAAATGTTTCATATATTAGAACATGTTATTTATAGTGATGCGTTTTGTAAAAAGGTTTATACAAATTCCAGTTAGAATTCATTTGATTTTAAGTTTGAATACTTTGATTAAGTTTTTGCAAGTGTACAACTGGATGGGTTTTGCACGATTTTTAGCACTTCATTTTTTGCCAAACTTTAATTTTTCAACTCAAATCCTTCGAGCTTCGCCCGCTAAATGTTGTATGTATTAGTGACATAATAATAATAGTGACATAATAATAATAATCAGGTAAAGGTTATCATAACATTTTTTGTTTGCCTAGTTCTCTCTCGATAACAAATTTCCTAAAATTAATTATGAAAATTGGACTTTTGGGTGTTGGATGAATAATTAAAAAAGTACGCCGAATTAAAATAATTGGATATATATTATGTCACTAATAAGGATGTCGAATTTCATGGGTGTAGCTGAAAAGTTGAAAAATTACATTTCGACAAAACAATTAAGTGCTAGAAATCGGGCAAACACAACCAGTTGTACACTTGCAATTCAAAATTGTCAAACTTAAAATTAAAAAGCTTCTGCCTGGTTTATGTACAGGTGAAAATCAACGTTGTTATAACCTTCCACATGTCTTATCGCGTATACTTACCTTGTTTTTTACCTTTACTTTGTTTTTATGCCAGTGAGAACCGCTCCCTTGTGAGACATTGTATACTCTGTTTTTGCACTGGTCACTATTCTCCATTTTCTTACAATTTATCGCTACTTTTGTGTGTATAGACGAGAAATATCGACTTGTCCGTGTATCCTTACCTGGTTGCTGTACAGGTGAAATTTTTTATCTTACCGTGTATACCTACCTTGTTTTATCATTACCATGTTTGTGTACAGGTGAGAACTGTCCACTTGTCTCATATTGTATCCTTACCATGTTTGTGTACAGGTGAGAACTGTCTACTTGTCTCACTTTGTATCCTTATCATGTGTGTGTACAGGTGAGAACTGTCCACTTGTCTCATATTGTATCCTTACCATGTTTGTGTACAGATGAGACATGTCCATTTGTCTCACATTGTATCCTTACCTTGTTTTTGTACAGATGAGAACTGTCCACTTGTCTCACATTGCATCCTTACCTTGTTTTTGTATAAATGAGAACTGTCCACTTGTCTCACATTGTATCCTTACCATGTTTGTGTACAGGTGAGAACTGTCCACTTGTCTCACATTGTAACCTTACCATGTTTGTGTACAGGTGAGAACTGTCCACTTGTCCCACATTGTAACCTTACCATGGTTGTGTACAGGTGAGAACTGTCAACTTGTCTCACACTGTATCCTTACCTTGTTTGTGTAAAGGTTAGAGCTGTCCTCTTGTCTAACATTGCATCTTTACCATGTTTGTGTACAGGTGAGAACTGTTCTCTTGTCTCACATTGTATCTTTACCATGTTTGTGTACAGGTGAGAACTGTTCTCTTGTCTCACATTATAACCTTACCTTGTTTTTGTACAGGTGAGAACTGTCCACTTGTCTTACATTGTATCCTCACCTTGTTTGTGTACAGGTGAAAACTGTTCTCTTCTCTCACTTTGCATCCTTATCTTGTTTTTGTACAGGTAAGAGTGTCCACTTGTCTTACATTTTATCCTTACCTTGTTTGTGTACAGGTGAAAACTGTTCTCTTCTCTCACTTTGCATCCTTATCTTGTTTTTGTACAGGTAAGACTGTCCACTTGTCTCACATTGTATCCTTACCTTGTTTTGCGCAGGTGGCAACTGTTCCCTTGTATCACATTGTAACCTTACCTTGTTTTTGTACAGGCGATAACTCCCCACTTTAGAGGACCACAATTTGTCCGATATTTCACTTCTTGTGTAAAAGTTTGCTTAGTCAATGGACAAATGTTGACCCTTTAAAAAGGACAGAAATAACATATTGCATGAGAAATGCACAAATAAGAAGGTAATTATTACATGTCAGCAATCAACTATATTTCATTATTCTTTTGAATCTGGTTTGGTTTAATTTAATTCATTATTATTTTAACCAGAATTGGAATTTATTCAATAAAATATTAGACAAGTAGCTGCATGTTTGATAATGATACGTCATGATTACGGCTGGAGACATTTGACGTTCAACAAGCGAGAAGCGCGATTTGATCATCACTTGACATTTTGTAATATCTTTTGACAAATTGTTTTGTTCTAATTGGCCGATAAACACGTCACATGACACTACACAAAACTTGTATTGACGATGTTGTTGCTTGCTGAAACGGGTGTCGTGCATTACTATGATTTTACCCATCAACGCTATCGCCTCTTTGCTCACGTGCAAATGCTCTTTTGTATTAAAGGTAGATTTCTATCACGTCACGTGAAATTGTGTTTTTGTAAAGCAAAGATCAGCCTGGTTTTACAGAGGGTAACAAATTGGGTCTACATGTCGGTTATGTTTACGAGTGTAAAACAACCTGCGCTAAACACAGGAACGTATATACATGCACGGTAAGAAAACAGCAATATCGCACTTTTTAGAACACCATGATTTGTCAGACCTTTATCAATTGATGATCAACTCGCAATTCGCGCTCCTTGAATATCAAATATCTCGATCTAACAAATTATGGAGTACCTGTCTCAAACATGCTGTATTTCTATAGTGTATAATCTCAAACATAAAATAATTGTTTTGTTATAGTGAATTTACTTGGCCAACTGCTTGGAACAGTTGTAAACATTAGCGATATGGACTCAATTGTAACCATTTATGGAACGGGTCCCTATTAGTTCGCGGCGGAAACGCTTTCATGTAACGGGTTTTTTTAATGGCGCCAAGGGGAAAACTTTGACTGGGAGCCGAAAAAAGATGCTGTCTTTCGCTTCAGTGTGTTTAATTAGCCTACACGTTATACTGTTGCACAGCATCGACAGAAAGCATGTAACTTCCTGTTTTGTTTTATGCCATGTGACGAGTTTTCGTCCAATCAGAACACAAGATAGAACCAAACCTTGGATTAGGATTTGAGGAATCAATTGTCGCTAAGCCATCGTTTTATACAGTCTATTTCACTACAAATACAAACGTACCCATCCTTCTGTTGTCCGATAGCTGGATAAGTGACTGTCAGGAGCCACAGACACACCCAGAACAGCGCTAATCTCCACATCTCTGAAATAAGGAAATTGTTTCTAATACAATTAATCTTTACTGCGGAAAATTCAATGGATGGACAAGTTCTCTGAAAAGCAACAGAAAAGAAAAACACTGAGCTCACGCCGTGATACCGCAAATTGTTATTTGTTTCCAAATATTCCAATATGATGAATCGTGATCCTAGAAATGACTATGTATTCTCCTTTTTAATCCGCTCAAGTGCATGTTGTCCATTGTTCTTAACGATATCACGTTTGTTTGTTAGATTGGTATTTTTAACGCTGTGTGTTACCTAACAAAAACGTCCCGTTGACTTCATTTGACCGCCTTACATACAAGTGGATTACTGGGTTACTTCAACCTGTGAGAAAACATCAAAGGCGGATCAGCAAAGTAACATGCTAAGCCACGGCTGCGTACGCTCTCGAAACCAGCGTTCGAACCGGTCCCTGTCATGCTGATCGATATGACTAAGATACGGGTATAGGTCAACTGCTAGTTTGACTTCTAATTGGAATGGCGAGATGGCCGCTGTGGCTGCCTTGACCTCCAAGTGGAATGGCGACATGGCCGCTGTCGATGCCTTCGCCATTTCTTGGAATGGCAAGATGCCCACTCTCGCTAGCTTGATCTCTGTTTGGAATGGCAAGATGGCCGCTTTCGCCGCCTTGATCTTCATTTGGAATGGCAAGACGGCAGCCTTGATCTTTTATTTGAAATGGTAAGATGGCCGCTCTCTCTGCCTTGATCTCCGTTCAGAATGGAGAGATATAGCAGCTCTCGCTGCCTCGACCTTTATTTGGAATGGCAAGATGGCCGCTCCCGCTGTCGTGATCTCTATTCGGAATGGCAAGATGGCCGCTCTCGCTGCCTTGACCTCCGTTCGGAATGGAGAGATATAGCAGCTCTCGCTGCCTGGACCGTTATTTGGAATGGCAAGATGGCCGCTCTAGCTGCCTTGACCTCTATTTGGAATGCCAAGATGACCGCTTTCGCTGCCTTGATCTCTATTTGGAATAGCAAGATGGCCGCTCGCCCTGCCTCGACCTATTTGGAATGGCAAGATGGCCGCTCTCGCTGCCTCGACCTTTTTGGAATGGCAAGATGGCAGCTCTCGCTGCCTTGATCTCTATTTGGAATGATAGGATGGTAAAATGGCGAGATTGTCGCTCTCGCTAGCTTGACTACTATTTGGAATGGCAAGATAGATCATATAGCAGCCTTGATCTCTATTTTGAATGGCAAGATAGACCATATAGCAGCCTTGATCTCTAATTGGAATGGCAGAATGGCCGCTCTCGCTGCCTTGATCTTCATTTGGAATTGCAAGATGGCCGCTCTCGCTGCATCGACTTATGTTTGGAATGGCAAGATGGCCGCTCTCGCTGCCTTGACCTCCATTTGGAATCGCAAAATGACCGCTCTCGCTGCCTCGACCACTATTTTGAATAGCGAGATGGTCACTCTCGCTGCATCGACTTATATTTGGAATGGCCGCTCTTGTTAGCTTGACCTTTATGTTGAATGGTTTGATGTCCGCTATTGCTGCCTTCACCTCTATTTGGAATGGCAAGATTGCTGCTCTCGCTGCCTTGACCTCTCTTTGGAATGGTAAGATTGCTGCTCTCGCTGCCTTGACCTCTCTTTGGAATGGTAAGATTGCTGCTCTCGCTAGCTTGACCTCTATTTGCAATGGCAAGATTGTCGCTCAAGCTAGCTTGAACTCTGCTATAGTATTTGGAATGTCGAGATTGTCGCTATCGGCTTCTATGTGTAATGGCAACCTTTTTACTTTTTACACAGGTTATGTTCATGATGTGGCCTAACGTATTATTAATTTTATTTTGATTGTGAAAATATATTTTGATGTGATGTGAAAAGTGGAATGATGTGTGCTGTTTACCCAATTCTAGCGTATTTGACAAAAATCTTAATTGCTCTGTAAAAGTGTATCTGTTAATTTAAAAATGACAATTGCATTAGTTTTATACTATTGGAATTTTCGTTTAAACAAAAATAGTATAGATATTGTCTGCTTATAATGTTGCATTAACGCTGTAAAAGTAAAACGACGAGACAAGTACAAAAGTGCAGAAGATCTACACTGACATTAGGTATATTGTGTCGTGTGCAATATGTAAGAACGGCAATGTAAATTCTAGAAACATTGCGATTGCAGATTGTTACTTCTGAAAGTACTCCGCGGCCAATATTGAGGACCGAAGAATGCAAATTCTCCCTGTTTTAAATTGCTACGAAAGTTCAAATCAAAACTGACACACTTGAATGCAATAACAATTTGTCGTCGACTTTGGTTCACTGGTCAATGCCTCAAACAAGGGTATTTTGAGTGTCGGACAGACAGTATTCTGAGGGAAACTCCCAAAGCCTTCTTGTATAAACATTATATTTTTTCTGAATATTAGAAGAAAAAACGCAGGTTTACTGTATATAGCCAATTATCTCACCTTTATCCAGTCTTCCCTGGTATCTTCAGACGAGTAGTAATAGGGACTACTGCTTTCACATTTTACCTCGATAATAAGGAAAATTTAATAACAGTGGAAACAAACTCGTCCAGCTCTGGTGTGTCGAACAAAAGTTTGTTGTCAACGGGCAAGCTTGGACAAAAACCTAACAGTTCTGTATTGGAGCGATCTTTTGGTTCGTCAAATACATATAATTAATTATAAAACATATGGAAGTTAAAAACCGAAGTTTGGCAAATTGTCAGCTGCGTTTCTTTTGTTAGTACATATAGTCCCACAAAGGACAAATATTGACCGTTGTGTATTGCATGGGTTACAAATGTGCGCTATGTGTATAAATGTGATATTCATTCGAGACTGAGCGATTTATCCACTGATCGAACGACTGCCCAAAAATGTTGGACGATCGTAAAATTGATATATTGTTTAAGACTCATACGTAACGGCAATATTATTTAAAATTGTTTGATTGTAAAATTGTTTGCTTGCTTGGTTGGTTGATTATAGGTGGCCGGTTATAAGTTGTCAGCTTTATTTGTAAATTTATTTACTCAAAGGTTATACTTAGTTGATTATCCCATGCCAAAATCTCAAATTGGATAGTTTCGGCTATATTTGCATATTCTGCCTATAGGTAGCAACAACTGCTGCGCAAATGCTAATTTGATGTTCGGTCGTTCACTTCAAAACCGTTAATAATTTCTTATCAAATGTAGCAATAGGGTTCCATGTGGAAAGTTGATGCACTGAATTAACCATGGCTAATGGCTGACTATATATGACGTCATGTGGCCTAAACGTTTTATTGAAAATCACTGAATTATTAATGCTATAACCCGGCTTGGTAGAAGCTGGGACTCGTATACCACAGTAGACCCATCCCTGGCACAATAATGTAGTGTGTCTCACAGGATTGAGGGTGGTGTATGTCGGCCTATATATGGCAACATATGCATCATGAGATTGTTTGATTGGGGGGTTTAATGTCGTACTCAAGGGTATTTCACTTATATGACGACGGATTGTCCGCTTCACACTGTTCCTTGCCATAGTTTAAAACCGGGAGGAAATCTTATAAAAACCACCACGGCGATTGCCGGAGCCACATCTTGTGACTCACTCATATACCTAAGGGTCGACAGACGGACTCGATCCTGTGAACGGAAAATCGAAGAAGACGCGCTCGCTAACCACTACGCCACGGCCGCGGGCCCTGCATGATCAGAAAGTCTTAATGTGATTTCTCTGTCGCAAACTCATTTATTTAGAAGTGAAATGCTATTGAAAACGGGTATGAACACCAATCAATCCATCTCCATCCATTGGGCTGGCTCTCCATCTTAAACGCTTTAACTTGGCTCTAATGACCAGTCACCCAGACAGAATGACACAAATTATCATCACAACGTTGATTTTACTCGGACGTATATTGGGACTCATTTGAGCTGTTGTTTATAACATGAGAGATACTATTAATTAGATTGATTAATTAATTATTGCGCCGTTCTATACCCTTTGACAATGTCTAACATTGTGTAGTAGAAACAAAACCATTCTGGAACTCTGCCAACGAATGATACAGACACCAATCCTAAACAATGTGTTCACTGACCTTCGCTTATAAAATGAAGTCCAATGACGTCGTTTTGACGTATATGTTTTACAAATTGAAACATGCAGTCATGCGTCAAACCTCTTTTTGCATTTAAAAAATAAATAATGAATAACAGGGGTCAACCATCCACTATGCAACCAACTGAACACCAGTTCAGGAATAAGTTTATAATTATAATTAATGTGAGTGTATAGTTGCAGTAAATAGAAACATGAAACGAAGTGTTGTCTTCCGAGTTAAACAAAATAGCCGTCACGCTTACTCCGGAACTGGCAAATTGTTAACAATTTTTTATCATATTTTTGTGTAATATTTCTCTGCCAAATACGCTTTCGCCTATTAATATATTATTAAATATTGGATAGGATCCAAACTATATACTATATTTTTTTAAATGAATAATTGAATAAGTAGTCCTAAGTGTTTTAGTGCCTATACTCACGCTTGTCTATTGCTGCAAACGAACACAACGGTTAAACTTCAGGTAGGTTTCCTCAACATAAACTGTACACTTGTTGGACATTATTTTATTTACGATAGACATTATATTGTATTCCATTGGTGTTGTTATTGATAAAACGATTAAAAATATGTAGTTAAAACCAACTATTCGTAATGTAGACCTATTCACAACATTGTGGATACTTCGCTACGGAGTCTATAGTTATAAAAGCAGTCTTTAATAGTGAATCTCGTTTCGATTTTCTAAGTTTTTTCTTAAAATTCATTAATTTAACTGAAAAAAGTAGTTATTGCAGCGCTGCCATCACGACAAACTGTTTGACGGAATTTTGTCTCAAAACAATTTCCCCTGTGTGACCACATCTCAAAAACCATTAGCTACTATGAGATGTAACAGAATCGTGTCAAAGAACAGCAAGATTCATCAGCAACACTACTGACTACAGCGGTAAGGATGTATCGAAAACTATGCCGGATCCTGTACTTCCTGTTGTGGACACCAGTCTTGTGGACAGAGGTCAAAGGTCAAGCAATGGGAGGGTTCGTATTCTGCCTTGTTATGAGTATTTAAAGTATCCCCTAGCACCGAGTCTTGTCGTGCGACACTTCCGGAAAGTGTTCACACAACACCATCTTAATCCATTCTTTGTGGTAACCGAAATACTACATTTTATTAAATTATAACTTCTTTAAATAATAATAAAAAAATTTACACAAATTAATTCAACTAATTACAACTATTTAAAACCCAAGACATAATATTGTTAACAAATAATGGCATTATTATTGTTTGTACTTTTAGGGATAATGTGTGCCCTTATGAAGTGTCCGTGTCAAATACCATCTCTGTTAGGAAAACAAAGTCCTGCTTTTTGAAAGACTGCACTTACTATGAGTAAGTTCATTGTACATACTTATGGTGGTAAATGGTTCCTCAGACAAAATCAACGACCAAAAGGTTCTTCAAGGGTTCTTTGCTAAGGAAAATGCTTTTTCGTCCGAAATGAAAACGCGTCTATGGTCACGTGATAATTTGAAATCCAGCGTCCATGTTCTCCATTTTGTGATTGTCGAACTGAGAGAAGTTTCTAAGCAAGTTTTGCATTTTTCAACGACATTTTTTAAGGGTTCTTCAAAGAACCATTCGTCATCGTGATCTAGGGGAAGCTTTCAAGGAAAATGTACATTTGTTAATGTAATAGACTCATGCACAGTGTATTTCTAGTCTGCTATAACCTTGACCAGGATTAAGAATGGGGTGACTGGGGTGGCACCAAAGTCATCGATGCGTGATGCGACGTTACGAATCGATCGGATTACCAGTTCTGATCGATTCGTAACGTGGCAAAAATTGCTCAGAGCAACCATGGAATTATGTTAGGAAAGTAACGAAAAAGTTATGTTGATTGATTGATTGGTCTTTTACGCCGTGCTTAAGTGTATTTCACTTATATGACGGTGATATATTCCAACAATAATTGTCACTAGCACAATCAAGATGTGAAGCGATTTCATAATGTTGGAGAGTTAGTTTTCCTCCAGTACTAAGTAAAGACAGTATTGCTACTCTTCAAACCAACTGCCCTCAGTCAAAGGGCCGAAAAGGTTAGAAGGCAAACTATGAAGTAAAAAATAAGATGGAAAAGTCATATTGATATTATTTTGGGGTAACTGAAGATTCATTCATTTAATAAAACGTATAATAATTGTGTCTTATTTTTCTGGAAAATTGTGACAATTGTTTTTATCAGCATTACTACGGGGACTATGGCATACAAATCTTCGCATACACTCTAAGAAAAAAAGGTTCTCAAATGGTTATTCGTAACCACGAAGGTTCTTCAAAGAACCTAAGGTGGTAAATGGTTCTTCAGACAAAATCAACGACCGAAAGGTTCTTCGTGGTGAAAAAGGGTTCTTTGCTAAGGAAAATGATTCTTCGTGCGAAATGAAAACGCGTCTATGGCCACGTGATAATTTGAAATCTAGCGTCCATGTTCTCCATTTTGTGATTGTCGAACTGAGAGAAGTTTCTAAGCAAGTTTTGCCTTTTTTCAACGACATTTTTTAAGGGTTCTTCTACGAATAATTTTTGGAGGGTTCTTCAACGAACCAATAAAGGTTCGCTTTATGATCCACTCCGAAGAACCTTTAAAGGTTCTAACGATAGAGTGTACAAATGAAACAATGATAACACGTTATATGTCTTAACGACATATATCTCACTGCAGGGGTTGTGTGTCCTGCCTGTAGTAAAGACTGTAACACAAATGTCACTAATGACAAGTAAGTTTAGCGTTTAATAAACGATGGAATTAGAATCGACTTTTAATTTGTAATTTGTCATGCCATTATGTAGCTGTCAGCTCGATCGGAATAAAAATTAATAAATTGTTTATTCTTTTACTTTTTAAAAGTTACACTATTCTTAGAGTATACTCAAGGAATATTCTATTGGTTATCATTACAACCAATTAGAAAATAGTATTTCTTAGCTAGGGTTTAAAAATTTAATCAGTAAGAAAAATTGCTAAATTTAATTGTTTTAATAGAAAGATAAAACGAGCTAGACCAATCGTGTATCATGCGTATAAATTACATAAAATAACTTTACCGGCAGAAAAACATTTCAAACTCGTAAACTGGCTTCCGACAAGACGTAAATTGCCAGAAATAATATGATAAAGTTGTGTACTTTATCCTATTTAAAAAATACAAAAAAAGTCAAATGGCCGGAAGGTAATAGAGGGCACGTGAAGAAACAATATTAAACGTTTTGTGTAGAAAACTTAGAGAAAACCGTGTGCGAAAAAAAAACCCTTAGAAAAGAAAGATATACCCTTTGTTTCGCTATTCCAATAGGTTTATTGCCTGTTTATGTAACGCCTGACATATTCCGAATTGAATTCATTTGACACCGATCCTTCGCTTTATCTCGGTGAGATTTACGAAGGCAAAAAAAAAATCATTTTAAAATATCTTACTAATGATTTAAGTGAAGCTTGGTTTTGATACTAATGACTGTGCTAAATGAAGTTTGAAAATAAAAAATAAAAAAAATAAAAAAGCAAAGATGAACTAAATGTAAATGGAAGGAAAGGAAGTAGTGTTCGTCATCATTATATATGTTCTCACGCATATTAAGATCGGGTCAACATTTTTTTTTCTTCAGAAAAATTCATACCTCTCAGGTACAAGGCTTTTAAAAATATTTAAAGTCACGTTCGAGTCCCAAATGTTTACTCAGTCGAATCAAAATGACAAAGAGAAAGTTTAGTGCATTTCGTTAGTTTGACACCCACAAATATTATCAGCTATGTTAATTTACAAATCGAAAAGCATGTTTAGGGATATGACTTGCCGTAGTTGTTGTTCAGGACAGTTGTGGTGGGGTTTTTATATTTGGTTACATTAGAGCTGTGTGATATCAAATGTTTATTGCCCTTTAAGCGGCTGCTTAACGCGACAAATCGTACATACACCGTCTCCATTAATCTCACAATCATCCCAACCTAATTTAAAATCGATACAGTTATGAAGTTAAGGAATACATGCAATGTTCATAATCATGGTTAATTATCAGTTCTATACTACATTTTGAGGAGAAAAGTTAAAGTTTGGGGATGAATCCGAGGTTTGAAATTTGTAAACCCTTCCAGCCCCAATCCTCCATAGGTTTTAACTCAAGCGGAATGATCCTCGAAAAGTGTTCCGCCTCAAACAAGCACACCATACAATCAAACTAACAACTATTGTACACAGGAACGTCCTGGCAATTCCAATGTTTAACCATTTTAGCGTTATTATGAGAGTTGATGGAAATGAGGTGTATGGATTTACAATTATTATCAATAACATAAATATTATTGCACAGTGGTGTTTTAAATAGTGCCTCCGTGTACAATGAAAACATTATTACGGCTTGCAGCATCATATAGGCTACATTCTGTATTTTAGGGCGGAGTTACGTAATATATAAGGCAAACCCCCATCTGTAATGAATTCTATTTGTTGTGTCATTTCGGTGATACAATAAGTCATATGCATGTTCTCCTACAGCCTGTGCTTTAAAACAGTGTAACAAATCAAACAAATCTACATGATTAACTTAAATGTTTTGTTGTTGTTGTTGTTTCTTCAGACCCCGGAACCACTCCTGTCTATTTATCTGCTATGTATGGGTAAGTATTTTCTATAATATGGTGCATGCATCTATATATAATTACAAATGCATTCTGTTTTAAGTAACTTCTTCAATTTATTTTATTTGTTTGTTTTAAGATATCAACACCCACTTAACGTACCCTGAGTGGTAATTAGAACGTTAGTTCTAAATTTTCCGCAATATATATATATTTTTAAAAAATAATAATAATCTAGATTAAATTTAGGCTCTTTACGCAATGTTGAACAGGATATATATCGAGATTAAATTTGACTCTGGCCTGAGTTGAACGGGGTCTACTATCTAGATTAGATTTAGGCTCTTTACCCCGAGTTGGAATGGATCTATATCTAGATTAGATTTAGGCAATCACAGGACGGATTGACTTCATGATACTCTGTATCTCGGAGAGCCCCAGGACAGCAGGAAGTTCCGTCCTAACCCTCTTAGTTTCAATATCTACCATAACTTTAATAACTTACAACTTTATCAAAAATGTTTTTTTGCTCTGGAAGTTGGAAAGTTTTATACATGTAGGGATCTATGTCTACATTTCATTTAGGTTATTTACCCCGTGTTGAACAGGATAAGGATTTAGGTTCTTTACCCCGCGTTGAACAGGATAATAATTCAGGTTCTTTACCCCGTGTTGAACAGGATAAGGATTTAGCTTCTTTACCCCGTGTTGAACAGGATAAGGATTTAGTTTCTTTACCCCGTGTTGAACAGGATAAGGATTTAGGTTCTTTACCCCGCGTTGAACAGGATAAGAATTCAGGTTCTTTACCCCGTGTTGAAGAGGATATATATCGAGATTAAATTTAGGCTCTGCCCCATATTTAAAGGAGTCTACTATCTAGATTAGATTTAGGCAATCACAGGACGGATAGGCGTCATGTTACACTGTAGCTCTGAGAGCTCCAGAGCAAAAGGAAGCTCCGTCCTATAACCCTCTTAGTTTCAATATCTACCATAACTTTATTACCTTACAACTTTATAAAAAATGTTTTTTTTTGCTCTGAAAGTTGGAAAGTCTTAACTGGATAGTTCTTGGCCACTGGTTACGGGATAAAAACTTAGGATGGGATCAGTGTACATACAGTTTAGAATGGGGAAAAGTTAGAGGGGCGAAGTTTTTAACGGATACATTTTTGATAGAATGATAAAAAGTTGATTTAAAGTTTTATAAGACAAATCAGTTGTAGCGCCAAGCTGAAGTTCAACAGAGACCCTAAAACACAAATGTTAAAACACAGACCAACATTATCAATTATATTAGAGAAACACGTATACGAGAAAGAAGCAAAATATAAACATGATATATATTCATAGAATCACTAAAATGAGAAAGGAACGAACACAGGAGCGAATAATTAAAATAAATTTTAAATTCAATGAGTCTTAAAAATATTTCGGGGGAGCGGTTTTTAATGATTCCAAGAACCCAATCGAACTGCAAAGAGTTCGACTGGACTGGAAAGCACGTCTAACATGGTCAGTAACTGTTGTGGGCTAACTTGGATTTAATTTAAGTACTATTTTCCATGGTCGAATGGATGCTGATAAAGGCTCCTTATGATTTAATGTTTGATGTGTGTTTAGCTTAAGTGTATTCAACTGAGGCTTTTGGTATGGTGATCTCATTCACGTATCTCCCGGCGAAACAGTGGCAATTCACAGCTTCATGTAAACGCTGATGTTTCGAGACATTTGGCACAAAGACATTTATAAATGAAGTCAAATTGCAATTGTTTTAGATAACTGTTTAGGTTTGTTTTACATCGAACTTCAGAAATATCCAGAGTTTCTGCCATTGTCGATGGCTAAAACATTATTTATTTTTAAACTGACGACCTTTAACAGTATTACGAAGGTCTAATAGCATTATTAATTTGACAAATGACGAGTGCTACTATATATCATTTGTAGGTAGTATGTGCTTTGAATGGTGATACTTCAGTGTTCGGGATGCGTGTAAAAAGACATGATAGTGGGGACTCCAGCGGAGAATATGAGGGGAGTTACTACTATAACAACATTTACAACCCAGCCCCAGTGTTTGTACCTCCAGTTCGATTCAGGGATGATCAACAAAGATACATTCGGCCTCCAAACTACCAGACAATTCCCAGATCTACATCGCAGACGAGAAGTAAAAGACCACTGCCCATTCGACAGGCTCTCAGAGAGCGGAATCGTCCACTTACAAGTCCCGCCGAAACTCGTCGTAGGCCTATTAATCCCACAACACCGAACCCAACTAGACCAGAGGCACCACAGACGACTGTGCCGACACAAAATAACAATCCTGTCCCACCAGTTCAGAATCTGCCTCAATCTGGTCAGAATGGACCAGCCAGAGCACAAAACACCTTCCAAAAAGTGTCCCCTAAAAACGAAACACTGATAAATAACAGACCAGTTGAACCTCGTGTGCAATTTGTCGAAGACGCTGAATTCGCACTTCTCCATAACGTCATTCTACAATCTGTGAGAAATGTACGAGTTGAAGACAGATTCGTGGAACTCCGGCAATTATTAGGTAAATTGTGTATTCGTCTGTTTCCGTGTCGATTGAACATATATCAACACAAAACACCTAATTAGACATTGTTGCGACCCAATGACATTTACACTGTGTAGAACGGAATCCAAAATTCCCTCTACACAAATCACCTCAAAAATTGATGAAAAAAACGCCTTAATTACGGTAATATATTATGGGGGTTTCTCGGTTCTAGCTTACACGGTTCTGGGTTATACTGATCTGGGTTAGAGAATTCCGGGTTACAAACATGTGAGTATCATTCTGGAAAACACGGTTCTGTGTTATTACAATTTGGGTTCATGGCTCTGGGGTTTGAGCTACATCGGCGTTGTTGTAACATTGTTTTGAGTTACATCGTTTTGGGTTATACGATTTTGGCTACACTGTTCTTAGTTACATCGTTCTGGTTTACAAGGTTTGGGATCATATTTCATACTAACATCATTCTGGGTTCCGCGGTTTTGGCTACACTGTTAATAGCAACACCGTTCTGGGTTACATGGTTTTGACTACACTATTCATTGTTTTATCGTGCTGGGTTACACGGTTTTGGCCACACTGTTCTTAGTAACATAGTTCTGGGTTACACGGTTTTGGCTACACTATTCATAGTAATATTGTTCTGGTTTACACGGTTATGGCTACACTTTTCAAGTAACATCGTTGTGGTTACATGGTTTTGACTACACAGTTCATATTTACATCGTTTTAGTTACATGGTTTCGGCCACACTGTTCATAGTAAGATCGTGCTGTGTTACACAGTTTTGGCTACGCTGTTCATTTTAACATCGTTCTGGGTTACATGAATTTGGCTACACTATTCATAGTAACATCATTCTGGGTTGCACGGCTTTGGCTACACCGTTCATAGTAACACCATTCTGGGTTACATGGTTTTGTCTACACTATTCATTGTTTTATCGTTCTGGGTTACACGGTTTTGACTACACTATTCATGGTAACATCGTTCTGGGTTACACGGTGATAGCTACACTTCTCATGGTAACATCGTTCTGGGTTACATGGTTTTGGCCACAGTGTTCTTACTTACACGACATATGATACTTTGTATTTTGGCGGCTTTGGAGCCAAGTCCAATATCCTTTTGGAATATATCAAATCACTTAATTGGTTATATACTGCACCAAATTGCCAATTTGGTGCAGTTTGTTCTGGCCGAATGGTGCTACTACACTTTAAAATCAACCACGTTTGTCGTAAGGTTTTTGTGACACACAGAAGGATTTGTTATAAAATACAAATAATGCTATTTATACAAAAATATAACAACGATTAGAATCAATGAAATACTCAAGTGACATGTGTAAATTTGTTTCAGGCATGGATAAAACTCTGGATCAGTTTGACTCTATGGAACCCGTACTTTTTTCTGAGAGTCCGTTTGATGTGGCACCATTGTCCCGTCAGTCACGGATCACCAACTGGATCGGAACCATTCTTAGGTAATGATAAAACAAAATCATACCTATACATCTTGGGTTAATATTAGGTAAATAAGCCACACCGATAAGTCTTAGGTAAATAAACCACACCCACGACCTCTGTGATTACTAGAACATTGTTCCCAGGTGTGGGTCACAACTTCTCGGACCTAAAGTGAACTATTCATTGACAAATTTACATAGGGGTGATTGTAACTGTAGTCCAGGCGATGTTTACGAAAACAGTGACGATAAAATAATAAGATATTAATATTTTATAACCGGAACATTCTGCATGTTACTTCATTAAAAGTTGGTTATGGCTTAAAGACGGAAAGCACACACGAATTCAATATATATTTTTCTCTGGCACCAAAACCGATGAATCATCTCATTTTTAAAATAAACCTCCGGTATCACGTTTAATTTTTTGTTCATGCGCCTCATTCATATATTATTTTTTAGGGATTTCAAACTACCAGTCACCATACCCCAAGTGTTAAAGCATCCAACAGCTGTGAAAGAGAAACTTCAGTGCCCTTACGTGACACCGTCCTGTGACTTTAGGGCCAAATATCGCACATTAGACGGTTCATGTAACAACGTCAACAAACCCTTGCAAGGCTCAGCTTTTACACCGATGGCACGAGAGCTGGATCCGGTGTACGAAAACGGTACGTGTGCAAAACCACTTGTTAATGTATTTCCTTATTTCTGATGACCTCAATGACCTGTTAAACTTTCCTCACAATTCTATGGAAGCTCATAGCGTCCACTCGCTCTCTCGCGTTCTCGACCTGTTATAACAAAAACGCCCAAACTCGAGAT
>JAVFBX010232705.1:0-10756 GCA_034783855.1 Mopalia kennerleyi | reverse complement strand
TTATTAGGGTATTTCTGTATTTTGGTGAGTGTGAGTATGGTGAATGAGGGGGTGTTAGACTCTGACAGGATGGGAGGCTGATTATTAGGGTATTTCTGTATTTTGGTGAGTGTGAGTATGGTGAATGAGGGGGTGTTAGACTCTGACAGGATGGGAGGGAATAAATGAGGGCCGAAACCAGATGCATCATGTCCAGATTCTGTGCCTTAGGCAAATGGTCATTTACAGCAATTCTAAAGTACTCCAAAGCAAAGGGAACTTTAATAGTAGCCTGGTTTCAGAGGTAGACCCTAAAGTAAAGACTATTACTGTGGATTTCAACTACATCTACATGTACACTACAGCACATGCTTACATGGTGTTTAACGCCACATTGAAGGGCATTTCCCTTACATAACGGCCATGTACTACATCAGTAAATAACACAAGCACAATCATGAAATGTTAAGGGTTTTCCTAGGCTGGACATTAATTTTCCTCCAGTGTTAATTAAAGACAGCATTGATTCACTATAAAGTTACATGTAAACAAACTATCCTGAATCAGAGAGACACCTGCTAAATGCATGGTACATGTAACACACATTCTTCTTGTTTTCCATATCTTGTAAAAGAAAAATAGTTGATTTTTACAGTATTTTTCTGCAAATACAGATTTGTCCTTCACTCTTTGAAAATTGTTTTCAATATCTTGTTCTCTTGTGTGAATGATGGAGGCTTCATTCAAAGTTCATAGTTTGTTAACTACTGTAATATGACCCTGTAGAGAGAGTAGAGGGAGACTTAAACCGGATAGGTGGATTTACAGGCTTCTAGCCAATGTCAAACTCAACATACAAACAGAGACAAATAACGTCTTCAATATTTGTTGCTTCAGTTTTATTCCATCTAAAACACCATATTATCAATGTGAAATTAGGAATATTTGATAACTTGTGCCTGGTTAACTTTTATCGTCTTGGATATTTAGTGGAACCTTCATTTAATATAGAAGAAAAAAGTCACTAGTGTCACCATGGTACAATCCACTTAAAATACAGGGACCGGGGGCTCATAGACTATACACATGCATGTAGAGGGCCAAAAGATTAATAAAATTTATTTTACTTTAGTAAAAATATTTGATAACTGTTGTACATGTATATCATAAATTTTACCACAGTTTAAAGCGCAAAAGTTTATGTTTCTGGCCAAGGGTGTCTCACAAACAAAATTTAAAAAATAGCAGAAAAGCGAATTTCAAGCCATCCAAATGGTTGCACCAGCTAGCAGCATCACACATTCCAAATACACTGACTAAACAAACATATTATTTTTTTGTACGGATGACCGCTCTAAGTGGGTCATGTTTGCATAGGGTCTGCTTTTTCAGTTGAACATGTGCATCCATTAGAAATAAGGAACTCCAATACTGACACATCTGTACAAGTTTACAGCCCATTTAACCCACAGTTTCACAATGAACACCACTTTAGTATTACCAATCTGGAATGTAATCACAGTGCTTTGAATAATTGCAAAGATAACACAACAGTAAAGATGGTTGGAATTTTATCTGACATTGTAGTGTGTTTGGCACTTGTCTCAGATAAGCCTGGTCTATCTGCACACACATCACCAGGCATATTGTATGCAATGTATATCTGCACACACATCACCAGGCATATTGTATGCAATGTCCCAAGAGCACAATTACTGTCCCAGGGCCATGGTTACAGTAGTTAACATTAGTCTGAAGATGGAAACTCTTAAAGATGGCTGGAATTTTATCAGATGGATTGTGGTAATGTTCCGCCTTGGGCATTTTTACTCAACCACTTCTATTATACAAGTGTTATCATGTCCAGGCTGTGCAAGCACAGGGCTGGATCCAGGTATAAACTTTGGACACCCATCATTTACAAATTGTCAATTCATGTAAAAATAGGCCTGGGTAGAAGTGCCGCCAAGACCTTGTATATTTGTGGCATAAAAAATATCCTGTGTTTCCTATAATTCCCTGAAAAATGACCCTGGACCAGGCAGGTAGTTCACAGGTCCGGTTACACAGGGCTAGAGTGTGAGGTGGTGGCCTCCGGCAGCACATACACATGCTTGAATGACCAAAAAACATTAAATAAACGATTTTGCTATTAAAATATGCCAATTCGTTATGGAAAACCCATTAAAAACTTTAGACTGGGAGCTATTCCATAGGGTGGATGGGGTTAGAGGAAGAAGATGTTTTGTTTTAAGCCAGATGAAAGGGAGGATCATTCTGAATAAACATTTTTTCACTTTAAATAACTAATCATTTTCTTATCTTTTAAGTTATAACACAATTTAAAATTCACTGTTTTTATCGACATCTGGGAAGGTGACAAGATACAGTATATTTCTCTTTAAAAAATAACCAATTTGAGGGTGTTGGAGGGTTTGGTCACCCAAACTGGGGGCCCCTACTGGGCACATATAAGATGTGAAGCATTTACATAATATTGTAAAGTTAAGTTCTCTCCAGTGCTGAGTAAAGACAGCCATTGTTGCTCTTCAAACAAACTGCCCTTAGCCAGAGGGCCAGTCCATACTAACTATAAGTATTTTGTATTGACAATATTCAAAACGTAACAAACTAATTATACGTTATTGTATCTGTTGATGACAGCAGTGTTTCAATAGAATCATGTACAGATCTGCAGAATACAATAAATATCATCAGGCGAAAGTTAATAACTTTTTTTTAAATAAAAGTAAAAATAAAAACCCCTAAATTCATGGTGAAGGAACAGAATGGTAGACAAGAACTCAATTGCTTACAGCTGTAAGAGTCTGTAACTGTAATACTGAATGAATCAATCAAGAAGCTTATACATTTCTCAGTATATTAATTAATGACAAATTAAATTGGGAAAATTAATAGATAAAAAAATAAAAATACCTCAGAAATTGGCATCCATTAACCACATCAAAGACTCTTTGCATTAGAAGTCGTTATTAATTCTCCACTGTTCACAATCTGTGATCAATGGTATTCCTAGGGGTAGCACAGTAGAAATATTTCACTCCGATAAATCTGTCCTCTAAATGTGAAAAGTTTACCGGAATAAATTTGGAAAGTTCTTTTTGGCACAATTAGAAATGAGACTAGACTCCGTAACCCGAAACACGAAATTTTTTTAAAGACATTTATCAAATTCCTGACAAAACCATAGTCATCGTCCCAACTAGCCAATAGCTCTTGAAACATCTCCAGCAATAACTTGACATTGATCTGTAACAAGCAAAGACTCACCATTGCATGATTCACAACAGGAGGAAAAAACAAATAAAAAAAACTAAACATAGGCTTATATAATACAAATACAAACAGCTACACAGATTTCAAACTGTTGAATTTCTGTCTTTTTATTTTTCATTTAATTTTTTTAATGTTAACAGATTCAAATCAAAATACTATTTAATTATACAATAAAAAAATAATTTTAAAAACCCTAGCTATCATTGCATACAGGATACAAAGCCTTTATCTGTATGGTATGCAGGTGAGAGGAGGTGAATACTAATACAGGCTGTGAAACGAACACAATGCAGTTTCAGTGAAAATGATGAAAAGCTGATACATGTAACCTGGGATTACAATATACACTTGTAACAGGAAATTTGAACCTTGATTGTTTTTTATGAAATCACGAACAAAATGCAGTTTCAGTCAACAAAATGATGAAAAGCTGACACATGTGACTAACATTATTATCACCAAACAAACAAAACCAAAAGGAAACCAAATGGATATTTTAATCATTATTCATTATACCCACACAGACTGCTCAAACCAGGCTTCATTCTAATATCTATTTAATAGAAACAAAGAAGGGCAAATAAAAGGAATGAGTTTCAAAGAAAGAGGCAACCAGAAGACACTGACTGTTTCATGAGCCATAAGATGGAGATTAGTTGCCAGCATAACAATCTGTTATTGGAAAAGGGATAGACAGGAAAGAAGACGGCAAACTAAACATCAAGTAAAAAACAGAAAGTACACACGCACACAAACGAGAAAAAGAAGTCTAGCAAAGAGTGCCAAGAAGATGAATTTTGAACACATGTATAGCAATATGGAAGCCTTATAAATATATTCATGAGTGGCTGTCTGATTGACCAATGTAATTCTCTGAAAACCTGAAGGCTACTGTCATTGGTCGTTTGTTCAGCTATTCATCAGCACTAAGAAGCTGTCAAACATGTAAATATAGACTGCCTGAACTGATGTAAGCAGATGCCTTAACTCTGAGGGAACCCTCATTATGCAAATACACAGCAGAAATTGTGGATTTTTTATAGCAGCTACAGAATTCTGTCACACAGTTCTTGGCAAACACTAGTCTTATATTAAAAAATTCTCATCTTAATTCTATTCTCTTCTCCCTTTTGATGTAAACAATTTTAAGCCAGCAAAGTGACATGTTTAATACCTTAAACAGCGGACTACATCATGTGATGAAGTCTACTGGATTAACACCATATTCACACATGTTGTGCCCATAACTATTTACTCTTCAAATACACCTTGTTCCCAATAATGGCAATAATAGCCAAGTTTTTGTCCAACATCAGCTTGTCTTGGGAGATTATGCAATTGCATCCTTCGACAGCTGTACAACTTTTTTCCGAGTAGATAATTTCAATTTATGAATGTCTAAAGACTCCACAACTTTTGTTTTGGTTATTGCGTTCCCATGGCGATTCTTGTCATGGCTGTGTAAGATAAACAACATACTGGTCTCAATGAACTGTACTGAGTTCTTAGTTTTAATTTGATACTTAGTAAAATTAAAAGCCTGCCCGGACTAAATTATGAGATACATTTATGTGATGCTATCAGCAATTTCATTTTTATTTTACTTATTTTAAAAATGACAGATCAGCATCACAATATCATTGTGACTAAGTTGAAAGATTACAAACTACAATACAATAATTTATTATAATCTGATCATTTTGGTGCTGACAGGGATACTAAATTATGCACCATATATTTTTGAAAGATAAAGATTAATTTTAAGTCAAGTGCCTATGAGATAACATTTCTATCCCCTATTAGAATATGTCTTTTTACAAACATTAAATCACATAAACACTTCTAACAATTGACTACCAAGATTGAAACTCAAATGTTAAGTTCCCGATGTGAATACAGGCAAACATATACATAATGACACATGTACATGCATGTGTTTGATCACACTATAAACAGAAGCGGTTATCAACGTACACGATATAATTTTTTAGTAATGCTATCCCACCTCTAATGACCTCTCAAATCTGCTCATTTCTAATCCTGTCATAACTACAGTAATGTTACCATGTGTGATAGATTGTTTATTTGATTGGAGTTTCTGTCACACTGAAGGTTATTTCACTTTAATACTTACTAGTATATGACACATGCCAGTCCTACGAGGAAGGGGAAACACCCTCAAGCAAAAACAATGATACAATGTACATGTATGACAATCACAGGACACAATTATCAACAACTATTACAGGACAGATCGGTTCCAGTTTAACGTTGTCCCTTGTCTTAGGTGGAATCAGACTACATGTAAAAGGATCAAGTTCCCTTCCTCCCAACTTCCTGCGCAGGTGTTTCAAAAATCTTGCTCCAATATCTACATCTACATTGGCAAAAACGTACTTATATAAGCACTCCGTTTTGTCTCTTTATCAGAAACCTGACACGCTGGCATGGATGTCTTGCTCCTTTCAAACAAGATAAACCATCTAACGAGAGTGTATTTTCCCTCAGTCCATAATTTCCTATCCAAAATGATTATGTAAAAGAAGAATGAAAAGAAGACCATAACGTAATTTCCCATTTCTTGAAGCATCCAATCAATCATAGCCAACACAAAAGATAAACTAACTGGCAATTTGAGCAAATACATGTACCCCATTGATTACCAAGTTTTACAGCAACTTGTACAATAAAACAGAGAAGAAATCAGGAAAACATCTAAAATTCAACTTCTTTCAAAGAAAACTGAAGTTTGACGTTTACTCTTTTTGCCTTTGTAAATAATTGAACACCGAGCATTTTTATTTCTTAAGACTTCCTTTTCAGCCTTGTGAGCTTTGCACAAATTAGTATTGAAGAAAACGTCAATTGGAGTCAAAATATTGGAAAGTGAGAGTTCAATAGGTGTACTTGTTTTGTGTTGAATCAGTTCTTACAATTGATTTAATGATGGGCCGTACTAAAAGGGCACCTAGCATGAATGTCAGCAAGAACGTCAATATAAATGGACTAGAACATAAAAGTCTCCCTTATCGACGAATGTATGCCCAAGTTTAACACTCTGCTCCCCATTCTCTCGGAAATCTATTAACTCTGCTACGCACCAATATCGCTTTTGTCTGCAGAACAAAGGCGTAATCTAAGTGATGTAATGGTTATGGACAGAAGAGCTCTCCTACTACGGCTCTACAAAACTAGCTTGAATCAACAGAGGATGAGGAAAATTCGATACTGACAAAACCATAAAACATAGACTACCTGACGATGAATACATTTAAGGACGTTACAAAATTTCACTTTGACTAAGAGTAAAAGTCGTTAGAGCTTCCATTAGTGTTGTCAGACGACCATGCCACTCAACGATAAAACCAGACACGAACCCAATTTGCTTAATTTCCATAACAATGTTAATTTTGATGCTTCCTAAAACGTCTACACAAGATTATTCAACAATGATTTACCAGGGGAGAAATATAATGACGGCAGGCACAAACAAATTAATTGATTATCAGGAAAATGATATTAAAACAGAGGTAATGGGCACTATCTTGCTTTAACAGGGTTAAATATCATCCTCTTAAAAATATCCCCACAAGAAACCTTCTGTCAATCTCCCTAGAGCTAACAAATGCTATACTGAAAAACTGGTTACGGAATCCACGAACCGATCATTCACTTGTGTAAATAAGTGTGTGTCTTTCAAAATAAATTGATTTAATTTCAGTTACATGCAACTGGGTAGTTAATACTGGTTTCAAATCTCAGACAAGAGTTGATTTATCCCCGTCTCCACCATTAAAATTACCCATGTTTATGATGAATATTGTATGCTTATATTAGTGTGATAATAAAATGATAGACCGTTATTTGATATTATTGATATTATTCAAGAAAAAAAGAATACATTCAATGATATACATTAATAAACAAAAATTAATTCCCTGCCAAAGATAATAAATTATGCAAAATATCAAAGCTGTAGCCAATATTTGTGTAGCGTTACATGTGTTATGTATTTTAAGCTAAAATAATCCAACCAACATGGCGGCATTGTGACGTCATTTTTGTTTAGTGTGTTTAGAGAGTAGCAATGCTGTCTTTTGGAGGAATATTAATTTTCTAATATTATCAAATCCCTTCACATTGTGCGGGTGTAAATTATTGTTGGAATCAATTTGACCAAATTTAGCCCCTTGCATAATATTGCAGTGGGACACAGCTGTAGTTTAACATCAGGTCCACAAGATATGGATTATTATTGTTTTTGGTTTATTTTGGTTATATTTTAACTTATTATAATCAGACGGTGCCCTTTAAAATGAGTATATTTGTGCTAACACGTATATAGAACCCACCAGTTAAACTTGGCTCAAGTCTACAACTCCAAAGCTGCTAAGTGTGTGAAAAAACAATGTTATGCTGTCAAGGTTTACATGTAGTTCACTGTGAAGATTGTTTCTGTAGAAGACACACTGTTCAGAAGAGCAGACATAAAACACCTATCTTCACAGTCTGACATTGGGACTGGAGGCAAACAATGTTTACAGCCCAAGAGCCGGTGCTTGCTTTAATCAATTGGTGTTTCTTGTCATACCCTTAGTTAGTTTGATAGGAGCTGCTGCCAGGTATTTGACCTTTCCCCTCAGGAAGTTGTTGACATTTCCATTGAGATACATGTAGTAATCTCGTTGTTCAGCTTTCCCAGTGAATTTCTACACTCATGGTGCAGCATAATAAATGGTTGTGGTTTCTTTTACGCATGTTTGAAAACAAACTGAAGGGAATGAGAATTTTTATAGAAATCTTTATTAGTCCATAAAAGGAAACAGATATGGACTTTTAATCAGGGTTTATCATTTTACATATATACAAAACACATCTTTCTGTTAAGTACAAACCCAGACTTGAAATAAAAGATCTTACTTTATCTTAAAACTACAAAGTTACCTACCTAAGGCCCCTTTCAAAATTACAGCACCAGAAAAAAAAAAGTGTTACAAGAAATATACATTTGTAGATTAATGTAACATAATTCCATGACAACACCATCTTTTTGCAAACAGCATTTGTGATATAAGTTCCTGACATAGGATTTAAAGCTAGATATCTGAAGACCAGAAAGTGTGAGGTAGAAGAAGTAAGAAATATTTTTACAATAAATATTCTCCTTTCAATCTGCCCAGTTCTGGTTTCATAAACTTTGGCCCCAACAAGTTTCTCCCTTCCATATACTCATATTCACCTACAGGTAGCTTGAGTGACTCCCATTAAACTATTAAGGTGAACTTGGTCCCGACTGGAACCTGTCAGCCATACATTTGAGGAGGGTTTTTTATGACAAGTAATGATCCATATACATGTACATATACCACCATTTAATACAGAGTGCACTTGTAACAGCATTCGGCTTCTAACACTATAATGGAGAATCAGATTTTGGACAGAACGCACATTTCTTTAAAGCCTAAAACTCTGGCTGGAAGTCAATAATAAATCATTTCGCACTGCCAAAGCAGTGTGGCATATTTCACAGACTTTTGTTTCATGCCACTCAATTTTACTGGGGTGTTAAATTCCACATGAACACAAAACATAATATCACCGATTTCTCTCCGAATCCTACTTTCATAAAGCCCATAAATTATTTTCAAAATTTCTCCCCAAGTAATGAGATTTCGCTTGTACTAGGGTGCTATAGTCACATGATTGCCAGGGGTGCCAATATGAAATAAATCACAACACTCTCCACCCAAGACTAGTCGTATTGAACAAGATGACATGTGTTCGTAATCCAGGCTGGTAGAGCTAGGAAGCAGTCGGGGAGATATGTTTAGGTGTATTGATTCTATAATTACGGCACTTAAGACAAAATATATCAATACTAGTCCCATAACTAAGTAAAAGACAAAACCTCTTACTGGTTACATTAAAACATACTGTCTATTGTTCCTCACCATTATTTTAGGGAATAGAAACAGTTGAGTGGGGAATTCAAACAAACCGTTATAGATTAGAGGCTTTATTGATTGGGATTGAATGTTAAGCTCTAGGCTATTCCACTTCCAGGATGAACAGCAATGTCCACCAACACCATGAATATCCACATACAGGATGAACAGCAATGTCCACCAACACCATCAATATCCACATAACAGGATGAACAGCAATGTCCACCAACACCATGAATATCCACATAACAGGATGAACAGCAATGTCCACCAACACCATGAACATCCACATAACAATAAATGTGACGCATGTTGCTGTGATTAGAAATTAAGTTTCCTCCAGTGCTAAACAAAAGAAGGATGTCTGTGCTTGATACATTCTACCCTCAGGGGGTTTCGTTGATAGACTGTATAGCACCCATGGGTTAAACAATGATACATTCTACCCTCAGGGGGTTTCGTTGATAGACCGTATAGCACCCATGGGTTAACAATGATACATTCTACCCTCAGGGGGTTTCGTTGATAGACTGTATAGCACCCATGGGTTAACAATGTGGCAGTTTCATTGCTTATTTCTTAATTACTCTCCCTTTTGCACAGACATCAACACTCTAAATTTAATGAAACGGTTGCACTTTAAGAGTTGTTTCAATCAAAATTTCCACAAACATGCTGAAGATATTGCAGGAGAAATTCTAAGGATGTCTCACCTCCTCAATAAACTTATAATGAATTGTATTGAGCAGGTTTCAATAATCACCACACATGCAAGTATTTTTCTTCAGTTCACGTTAAGTTTTAACATGATCATTTTAGGTAGATATTTCTACATTCTCTAAAGAAAGCTAAGGTTAGCAGGGTTAGTTACATACATGTACATGTATAAACGTCTGTGTTGAGGCTTACAATACATCTCTATATTTTGAGACTTTCAATCTAGCAGACTAACATGAAGTAGACTGTATTGGATTTTACATCCCACCTCCTATTTAACAGTATACTGTATGAATGATTTATTATAGTAAAATGAAAGAGAAGCATCTTCCACTTATAAATACAAGGTACAAGACTTATTGGTTAATCATAGGTAAATGTTTTGATGATACCTCTGAGAATGTATGTGAGAATTATGTGAGAATGTATGTGAGAATGTATGTGAGAATTATGTGAGAATGTATGTGAGAATGTATGTGAGAATTATGTGAGAATGTTTGTGAAAATGTATGTGAGAATGTATGTGAGAATGTATGTGAGAATGCATGATGAGTTAAAGCTAACATGAACATGTAAGATGATCAACATCCAATGATGATGTCAGGCAATATAACACAGCCACACTGGATTTACACCATGTCATATAATGTTGGTCTGAGGCATGTCTGATTTATCAGGTTTGCCGTTTGGTATCAAACTAAAACATGTAAATATATATCCTTACCTTAAACATTGGGCAGATATTCCGTGTTAATCAGCCTCCTGTTAGGTCACTAGGACGGCTCTTCTGCAATCATTGCTCTCTTGTAAGATGTAAG
>JAVFBX010232694.1:0-10756 GCA_034783855.1 Mopalia kennerleyi | reverse complement strand
CCCTTCCCCAAATGCAATTAATAATCTGTGTTATATTTTACATTTTGTCGAAGGCATTTCAGAAAAGCTTCGATGGGAGGTCTATAAAAACAGGTACATAATATGTGCAGCGTCAGAATATACTACTGAAGAGAGACAACACAGATAATTTATATTTTGAAAAAAATCTACAGCTTAGAACTTGCCTTGAATTACCCACCAACTTTGTATTACTGCACCTATTGGCTATTTTTTTTTTTTTCCATAATACATGTATCTGTGTTAAAATCAAGCCAAAAGGTGGTAGGCCTACAGAACCCTGATTATGCCTGATAATGGTTTGATGAATTTAGTAAAGGAACCTGAAAAAATCTTCTAGAAACTCCTCTGCAATGTAATTGGTCAAAAATGCAACCTAAATAGAAGTAACACACTTTCGCTTATTGTACTTTAGCCTCTTGACTTGACACCAGTCTTTACCTTAAATATTAAATTATGGAATTGTGCCTGTTCGCCAATCCAATTTCCTTTTGTTACAGAAATAAATGCTGTTTAAATCAAATCGTGTACCAAATTCTTTGTTAAACAGTGGGAATCCAGCCAGTTTTTATCAACGCGCTTTGATCAGCAGTGCTGCCACAAGTGCTTTCCGCTTACACCACAGACTGCCTAATTTCCAGCTTAGTCGGGAATTTTTTGGAAGGATGTTCTTGGAAGACAGCTGTCACTATCTCTTCTTTGCTCTCATCTTTATGAACACATATCCACTCACAAGTATCCTTTCACTCAAGAAGTATTTTCAATAATATAAGCAGTGATAGTTATATAAACATGAAGTAAACTTTTTCCAGTAGCTAGGGCAGGCGGTTTGGAAGGAACATTGAAGTCAAGGGGAAACATGAAATCAATTTGTTATTGCCTGTTTCTTTTTGTGTCTTCTTTGTCTTGTCTTTGTTGCCAGTGGTCTAATTTATTTCCCCATGTGAATGAATTAGCTTTAAGATTGGCATCAAACCCCAATCCAACTAATTGGAACAATCAAACTTTTAGCCTTTGGACCCTACCAGCTGATAAACTTGTACATGTATCTAGTCAATGTATCAACAGTCTGATCTGCAAACAAACTGCCAGTACATTATACCTAACTCTTAACTTTTGTTTTGCCTATCGACTCCTGAACAAATTTCCTTCTTTGTGCTGCAATTCATCTATATGGATTAAATTCAGACATTGAACTGTCGAGTAGGCTGTACACTTACAAGTGTTTCTAAGGAGGTGCTTTTGAAATAAAATATTGATATCAGAAATTATATAATAAATATAACCAAGGGTTGTTGAAACGATGCATATTAGATGGTATTTTGATTGTAGTATGACATTTCATTTAAACAAAACAAAAAAGAACACTGTGTTTGAAATTTTCCAACTAACAGTATCAATTTTCATTCAATTCTAACTGTGAAAAAGTTTAACTATGATTTTGTGCCTTAACTATGCTCAGTGTCTCTGGTACCAATTTTCCTGTTTGCTTTATTACATGCCACAACCTTCACAAAAACGCTTCTAAATGTAAGTATTGAAGAAGTTCATTAACCATTTGATACACATACATTCATTACTTTAATGTTGACTTTTAATTTATATATTTTAGCAAATACAAAGGGGAGTAATCATTAATTTTAGAAATTGTCTCCCTTCGATCATTTTTCTTTGTATCGATTTGTCTTTAACACTTGCCACTTCAGTCCACAGCTAACCACGCGAGGTAGTGGAAAGTAGTGCAGTGGGTTTCTTAATAAACCAAAAGGCTACACCATAGGGTTCTTTTGATACTGAATCAGTTTCTTAAAACAAAATTTGTAGAAAAAAACAAACGCAGATATAATCAAACGAACATGGATTAACTTTTTTTCAGAGGTTTTATGTAATGGTTAACCAGCTTCAGTGTATTTTACAATGTTAAAAAAACTTCTCCATTGGTCAAGATTTTTTGGAAAAGGTCAGATACTTTTTTCTTTTCGTCTTGTCACACAAAACAACTACTGGTCAGTGACAGGCAGCCACCCACACATTTTGACTCCTGATATTATGATACATCCTATTTAGTAATTACATGTTTTTGTTTGTGTTTTCCTTTTCTAGTTAATGCAACCTGGTTCGCTTCAATTTGCTCACAATCTTATTGCCAAGGTTGAAGTTCAGCAGACAAATATACTTCGCTTAATTGCCTGCACTGAGATCTTCTTAATGCCAGCTATTATATTTATGATTTTTACGTAAGTATTTCTCATCAATCTTCATAGTAGTTGTCCCCCATTTCATTAGAACTGAGGGGGTAGACTAGCAAATGTCCTTCCTTTCACAGTGTTGCCCTGGTGCATTCAGAGCTGAGGGGCAATATGAAGCCGATCTATTTGTCTTGTCTTTGTAGGGTGTTAAACCCTAATCAAACAAACCACTCCTGTCACAGCTGTTATTAACACCAAGGCTTTAAAGCTAATTCACAGAATAACTTCAGACTAGGACTGCAACTTCCTCATGTTAAGGACCAACACAGTAGCTCAATAAGATCATGATAGAATGGATTTTTCATCAAACATGGGATATCTTGCAATTTAAATCTAACTAACCTGTCATTACAAAAGCCAAAAAAATTAATTTTGTTTAATTGGGTTAGTCAGAAAAGGACTTCAATCAGCCCCTGCACTCTTGTGTGGTGATGAGCAATTTTAAACTTTCATCTATTGTGTTAGAACTAAACACTAAATGTTAAACCCTTATCTTGTTTGATTAGAGTTTAATGTAATTTTGAAGAAAGTTGAATATTGCTAACAAACAAACTGATTTTGATATTTCAATTTACTTTGTGTGCTCTCAGAGCTAAAGGGGAACAGGAAGCCGATCTGTTTGTGGAGTCTGTATTGCATCCTGTATTTGTCTCATCTTGTCTTTGTTTGTTACCAGTGGTGTCAAGCAGGGGCTTAGCCAGAAATCAGAAATAGGGTGTCCAAAAGTCATTTTGCATCACTTTTCAAATAACTGGGTGTCTAATGTCTACAATTTTCCTATCTCCTGAATGTTAAAGTTTCTTAAAACAGGGTGTCCAAATGAGGCAACTGTTCACTTCAGGGTGTCCATTTGGACAGGTGGACTGGTGTCTGCCTAAGCCCTTGGTGTCAAGGGTGGTTTCCTTCACCCATTGGGCTGGCACCTCGTCATATAAGTGAAATACCCCTGAGTATGACATTAAAGCCCAATCAAACAAACAAACAATCAATTTACTGGGTATCAATTTCATTGCTTACAGTTCTTAAAGAAGGCATAGCCAAGACCGATATGCAATTCTAACACTTTGGTCTACACTACTGTCTACTTCTGATACCAGCAGTCAATATGAAATACTTATAAAACTGTTTTGTGTCTATACAATCCCTGATCCCTGTCAGGTCAGCCTTCTGTTTGATCTGACACTTATAAGTCAAGGAGCCCTGTGAAGAGGACAATGCGTCATCATATACATGAAATATCCTTCAGTACGATGTTAAACACCAATCAAACAAGCAAACAAACAAATGATTTTCATCCATATTTAAGAAAGGCAAAGTGTGAAGTGGACTATTTGTCAACATGTAAATGAAATACCCTGGAGTAGAATTTTATACGGGGTCACACAAACAAAGTTATTCTGAGAACTTCATGTACATGTCCTCCCTGCAACTTCTGCTACATGTAGGAAACTGCTGTGTATCAAATGTGTCATTTTTGTATTTTACAGTGGTAAAGCCATGTTGTTGCTACCCTTTGTATACTACAGATTCCTAACACTAAGATATGCATCTAGGCGAAACCCATATTGCAGGTGAGTTAAAATATTTATTAAACTATGGTGTGCATTGTAACATACATGTAGATACATTGTAGATGCTCACATAAGCTGATGTCTTGGAGTGGCCATGGGGTTCCACTGAACACACCTAGATGCTGGAACATGTAGAACACTGACAATGCACAGATATCATACATGCTCTTATAATATTTGCATAAAAGAGCTTACAAATTTGATGAGGACCAAAATAATGATGTTTAACTTCAGATTATTTCTGCTTTGACTCTAGAATGGGTGTTCCATTACTTTTAATGTGCCACTTGAGATTGACTGACGTTGTGGAGTGATTAAGTCTTGTACTTTACCTGCTGTGCACATGCTGCATATCTCCTAACCTCAAAATAACCATCGGTCTGCCTTAACCCCTGGTGGAGGATTAGAAGGGTGCTTTGTGTTGCTTTGGTGCTCTCCCAACTAAGGGGTAACATGAAGCCGATCTATTTGTGATATCTTTGTAATACATCCTGTAATTGTCCTGTCTTGTCTTTGTTGCCAGTGGTGTCAAGGTTTGTTCCCCCCACACAGTCATGTGAGTGAAATAACCTTAAGTACAGCGTTCAACCCTTCCCCAACAAACATACAAAACACCATAAATGCATTCCCATGATCCAACTAGTGCTGTAGCCTTTTTATTTGGATAACCAGAATAAAACTGTTTTGTTGTTGTGTTACAGAACTGTATTTTCGGAGCTGAGAAGAAGTTCAGAGATCCTGTGTTCAAGACCCCAGTGTCCTGGCTTTGCTCGTAACCTGGTGTATAAAGCAATTGCTTTCATCAGTAGATTAGCCCCGGAAGTAGCACCAGCTTCTTAACATCATCTATAGCAAGCATTTCTATTTATTCTAGAGTTTGACCATGTTGTGTATGATAGCATTCCGGTCACCATCAGGTTCTCTCTTCCTGGTTATTGCATTTCTTGTTTTATCAGCTATTGATATACATTTATCAGTAAGAACCAATTATCAACAAGAACAGGTTTAAAATACTCTCCATTTATAAAATAAATTAAATCGCATCCAAAGACCACAATACTTGAATCTAGCATAGATACTGAGGCTGTGTCATTTGCTGCATTGAAATGGTTCAACTGATTTATCCGTGAACTAACTGAGTGGTTGTGAGAATATTAGATAGCTGAATATATTAGTTGTATGGCCAATAAACGTTTTAAAATATCAAAAAATATATATTGTTTACATAATGCTACCCAGATATGTTCATGTTCCAATTCATTTTTTCATATTGCCTAAAATTCACACTGTTTAAATGTTAATCATGTCCATCGATGAAAATGGGTTCATCAGTAATATGTTAACGGATTTTATTATTAACCTCACTTTCCTACTCTTATAATCTGTGGGTGTCATGATGTTTTAAATGTTCATTATCAGCATGGTGTTCTGAAGAATGTCAATACTTCACCAAGATTTCTAACTTTAGAATTGAATTGAGGCGTGGAAAAATTCTGATCCACACCCAGGTCAGCTCAAGACTATATCAAGAGGTTGCTGTGGAATTTGAGTAGCGACTGACCGACAGAATGACCGATTCTTCGTTCATGTTAACCCAGCAGTATGAACACACTAATCTGCAAGGCTACTCCACCTCTATGCGAGTAAAAGTACAGAGTTAAAAGATCAATAATACTGGGATCGTAATAAAATCTGATTACAATGATGTGCTAACAACTTTCTTTACACTTATTACATTATCATGGTCAGAGGCTGGAGGAAACGGCTTCCTTTTGTCTTGCTGCTCTCAGAACTACAGTAACTGCGGTATGGTTTAGTGGTTAGCGTGTCGGCCTGCTAATCCTACTTCCATTTTCTGCTCACGGGACAAAATCGGTCTGTCAACCTCCGGTATATGGGTGAGCCACGGTCGTGGTGGTGATTTTTACGAGATTTCCTCTCGGTTTTTTACCATATTTAAGTTAGGAGCCGTGTATAATGGACACTCCAACGTCATATAAGAGAAATGCCCTGCGAGACGAGGTTAAACCCCAATGAAGAAAACAAATCTTAACCCATTTGGTAGGTCCGCTGTCATATAAATGAAACGACAATAAATATAAGAAGCCACAATCAAACGAAGTAATGCTGTGAGTAAAGTAGTTTGTGTTTAGGAAATGACCCTAATTATTTTGCTCCGATCACATGCAGGAGGCACTCTATGTGACTTACTCCTGGTGCCGTGGGCACCCTTCAAACTAAAATAATGTCCATTGGATCAGATTAATAGCTCAAGTAGATACATTATGGTATTGTCATGTAGTCATAATATATATGTACTTCTATGTTGTGCCAAGTGTTTATTTGTGCAATTTTCTATTATTAAAGTTATAACGTGAAGTTATCAATTTGTATTTTGTGTCTTATTTGTTCAGTTATGATTATATTTTTTATACAAAGTGTAAGTTCTGTGTCACAAAAATAATATACTTCCCGACCACATAGTATGTGAACTATAATAAAGTGTATCAAAAGATAACACAATGGCATATAGCCGATGTGTGTCTGGTCATCCATCCCGTTTGTAACCAAGTACCATATGGCCACAGAACACAACTTATTGTCCATAAGCCCTTATGCTAATACTTGGTCTTCCCACTCCTTCCCAGAGTGTATAAATACACACTTTCGAGTGAACAAAATTTACCTCCAAGACTAGGTATAGACCGATGAATTACCGACAATTGTGCGGGTGTCGCCAGGCAAGTTACATCTGAACAAATACACCTGTCTGTCGTTCAGCTGTAGATAAATGCAATTCCTTTTTTAAAGATACCAAAAATTTTATTTAAAGCGGGTTTTAAATTTATTTGGGTTTATGCCAAAGTTGGAGTTTGCGTTGTAAAGCTAGATGGTGCTTATAGTGGTTACATCGGGCAGGAGATGTCTGACAGTATACAGAGAAGGGCGTATTTTCAACAATTTCAATATATTCTTGAAACATTCGATTTTGACAATTTCTATTGTCGTGCTCACGAACCTTTGCGTAGATATATATTTTTTATATTGCATGGCCCTAATAGCCAATGGAACAAGTGCAAATTCTAGTGAAAGCAAGTTAAAGAAAACGCCCTGCATTTAATATTTTGAAGAAAAAAAAAAAGATAAAAATTAGCTTGCCTCCACGGGGATACGAACCCGGGGCCTTTGTGTTACAGGCCCAACACTACACCGATTGTGCTAAATTATAGATATATATATTATTGTAACCGTGCGTCCCTGTGTCCGTGCTCTATGTAGAGTGAACATCTCTTCGCTGGGTTAGGATCCGGGACATTCTGCAATGAGCCTCTCCAGCTAAGTCCGTAGAATGTTAGGCCTGTAACCCCAAATGTCCCGGGTTCGAATCCGGGTGGAGGCAAGCAAATTAGTCTCCCTTCAATTATTCAAAATACATGTTATGGTAATCAACACGGTATTTATCTCGCTTAAGACGATTCCTACTGACTCTACACGCTACTGACCATCTTTGAGTACATACAAGCAAGAATCTAAGATAATAGAAATCTCTAGTTTGTTATTATGTTGGCCATCTTTAAGTGTGTTGATTGATTACGCCGTTACAAACTGCTCGGTGAATATCTTATGATGCTTTAACTCCCATTGGTAACCGGAATATATTTTGCTTAATTTAATTTTAGATCTTGTGTGAGCTAGGAACTCCAAGATAACCCCAAAGATTAACAGTTATGGAAGCTAGTTAATATAAAGCATAACAAACAATTTAAAAGATTTGTAAATCATCATAACTAACACTTAGTTCAGCATTAACCATACAACGGTAATAAAACTAGCCTTTTATAAGTCTATGGGACGGGAGTGAGTGGTATTCTAAATTGATATGCGTGATATAAAAAATAGACTGGATCAATTTATCAGTGTTCAGATATGACATCTGAGTTCCGTCTGGCATTGACTATAGTTCACACTTCAGTCGGTCATTCTTGATGAATGAATGACAAACGCTAGCAGTTACTAAGAGTCATTCGAAGGGGTCATGCGTTTTTCACAGCGGAAATCGGTTTGGCTGAAACATTGAGTACATAAATGTTAGACCACAGCTTAGCTTTTAACCCAAGCCGTTTTCGTATCAAATTCATCCTGTTTTTATTAAAGTTGATGGCTGCTAGGCGCGCTCTGGTGACGTAACTCAATTAGCCCAGTCTCAGGTGACTGGTATAAAACACACTGCAAATTACATAATAAACCAACCCACGGCCACTTACAGAGACGTTCTGAAATTTGAGGCGTTTTTATACAAACTTAAAGTGGCCATTTCGACTGGAAGACTGTCTGTTGTACCGATTAAAATGAATGCAGACTCTAAGTAAGAGTTATTCGCTGTGCCAATGGTTTCAGAGGTGCTTTGGTGGAATAGAGGATATTACCACACTTAAAACCATGTATTATCCTTTCGTTTGTCCGATCGTATAAAACCTAAACCCATTAGTCGCCATTACTTATAGCTATAGGAACCGAGTACATGCTATTTGATCTGCCCATCTAACACTATCAGGGAGGAATTCATCCGCCATGGGTTAGTCAGCAAATAGCCCTATCCAGTTATCTATTATTTGCTATAATGTTCTCCAATAACTTTTTCTTTCATAAACTTATATTAGTGAAAAATGATCGAATACACAACAAGTTTATACTTGCTGTTCAATTGGCGACAAAAATATTATTCGACAAAAGGTTTCACATAGAAATTCACGAAAAGCCAGAGGATCATCTAAACCCTGCTAGTTTCCGATTTCAGATACTTCTATTTGATTTGATTTGATTTGATTTATTCAACATGAACATTTATAACATAATGGTATACAAATATAATTAAACAAAGATATCATAGGTGGGAATAAAACCCCAAGGGGCTAGTATATCCTTAATGTTTCGGAAGCGTGTATTTTAGAGACATCAGAGCTGCAATCCAACAGGTCATGTGCATCATTCAGCACTAATTTGTGACGCACGCATAATCGCATATGTATATTAGCCTGAACCAGATTTTCAGAATAAACAATAGATCACGTTTGTAGGTAATTTAACTACTCTTGTGTCAGCGCTTTACTAGAGAAGGATGAAATTTCTTGGTTACTGATGCTGAGGCACTGCAGACCCCCGTTTCTCCAAACATCTGAATTCAATTTTAAATGTGGATATTGTACTGATAAATGTAGCAACAATAATGGATGGGAAAGGAACAATCAACTTTTATCTGACCAATGGTAGCCCTGTATTCACATATTTTAACAAACCACTAAGGTGTGTGATCGGGTGTACGGGAACTAACAGAACAACTTTTCTGGCACATTGTCTGTACAAATGGCTAGCAATGCAGCATTTTGCGATCAATTGCGGTACACCTTACTCCCCCCTCATTGTTGGCGTGTAATGGGGAAACACAGAGTGGGTTGTCTCCCCTAGCCTACACTTTTATTATCCATGCATAGAATAGATGTATATGAGCTTCATCTCTGCTTGTAAGGCTGTTGTTGGATGTTGCCTAAAATGTCATTAATAAATTATATACAGATGACATTTTGCCAAATAGTTTATTTTTAGTCAAATGAAATGTTTTTTACATTCTTGTAAAATATAATACAAGTTGCCTCTTATAAATAAACCGCAGAACAACAAATGTTTCAATCGTTAAGGTTAAAGGTGAATCTGAGTGCTATACTGTTTCCTTCTACGTACTTAAACTCTATCATTTTACTATTACAGAACGTTATCGTTCTTTTAACTATTATTATTAATATTTCATACAAAAATTTGTTCAGGCCCTAGCGTCGAATCTTTTGCAGCTACAGTCTTGAAACTTTGGTCCTGTATTACTAGTATCTTTAACCGCAATCAATTTTTGATTATTTTCATTTTTAGTTATTCCGTCTGACCGCCATCTTGGATTATTTTTTTTCTACAGTTCTTTGACCATCTTCTTCCAGAGAACCACTGGTCAGATTGCGTTCAAATTCTAAATGCATATGTAGCAGCTCTGGGGATTTCAAGTTTAAAAGCGATATCACCGTCGTCGTAAAATTGCATAAGTTTTGACATTTTTTTCCAAAACTAAGATAGTTCTAGATGTGGAATTGCCTGCTATCGTTACTTTTTGAGTTCTTGCTAATTTCCGAAAAAAAAGTAACAAGTCGTTGTGACGTTATTTATAACTTAATATGCCGTATTCACATTTTTTACCCTGTATCCTTATTCTTTTTAAAAATCGCCGGGACGTAACTATGACGTCATATTTGACTTATGCTAATAACTTCCAGAATTTTTAATTGTTGAACATAATATTTGGTATCCGATTTATATTACTCCCATTGGTATCATGTTAAAACTTGAGCGTTATCGCAGAAGAATTGTGGAAAATATAGACGTTTTCTGTTTTTGGCAATAATTGTTAATCATTGTACTGCAGTATACTAAATTGAGTCAATAATCTTGCGCAACTAGTTATGTTGTGTAGATTGTCTAACTTCCTTTCAATTCTATATTTACCAATTTTATGTAGGATAAGCAGTTTTTCCATAATTTCATCTCAAACGCCTTGCTAACCAAAATATGGTAACTGAAGCTGGAAGCTATGACGAGCGACAGTCAATGGGAATTTTATAAAGTTGCATGTTTGATTTTCAAATACATCTGTTCGTGCCATTTATGTTGCATGTTAACATACTATGTCAGTTATCGCCCAAATGAGATTAGGAGATATTGGTTAGAGGTTGTATACATAGGATGGATTTGTCTTTGCCACCTCGTTACCGCCCAAATGAGATTAGGAGATATTGGTTAAAGGTTGTATAGGATGGATTTGTCTTTGCCACTCAGTTACCGCCCAAATGAGATTAGGAGATATTGGTTAGAGGTTGT
>JAVFBX010232683.1:0-10756 GCA_034783855.1 Mopalia kennerleyi | reverse complement strand
TTATCGAATCGTGTAAACCACTAAATACTCATCTAGTTTAAAACTATTGGCCTTATAATTTACTCGAAGTTGAACACGTTCGCTTTACTTTTGGTTTTGGTCGCTGGAATCCAAGACTCTTTCAAAGGATGGCTATAACGACAATTGCATCTTGATAAGAGATTTAAACACACAAGTTACTAAGACAGACATAACCGAACCTTTACGTCCATCATGTTTCTTTGGAATCTTGTGGATAACTATTTACACTTTAAAAAGTGACTGATATTTACTGATATTTGCAACCCTCAAGAAAACATTCCAAACCAAGGAAGGAGAATTTTCGCGATCCAATCAGCGAATGGCAATAATATTTTGATTGGTCACTTCTAAACTTATTGTCAATGGTATTGAATCTTCACTCTGATCACTGTTGACAAGAGTAATTGAATTCCCAGTGACCTCTCCTGAGTATGAATCTTATGAAGGTGATTTTAAACCGATATGTTATAAAGAGAGATGTCCCTAATTAAACTTTACGGAAGTTAATATTTTTATGAAATAATGTATTAATCTAAATCAAACAAGATAGCGACTGCTGTTTTATACATTTTTAATTCCTTAGCTTTCGAACGTGATAACAGGAACTGTTTTAGGCTGATATGCAACACTTACCTGAAAAAACTTCATTCCTGAAATACGGTAGCGTTGGACTTCGCGTGTATCGTACGTATTTGTTTTTAATTATCAGGTGGGATAATTGAAAACCCATGATGTTTTTCTTCTTGAGTGGCACTTACAAGCAGTGATAGTAACATAAAAAGGTATTTATGGATATACAACTTCTGGGTTTATTGACGAACATCGTTTCGGAGCAGATTCTATCACCGCTTCAAGCCCAATGAGCAACGTTTCGGAGCATATTATTACACCGTTTTCAAGCTAAATAACTCCCTTTCGGGGCAGATTCGAGCACTGTTCTCAAGATAAATTAGCTTGAAACGGTGCTAGAATCTGCTCCTTAACGTTGCTCGTCAGTAAACCCAGAAGTTCTATATCCGTAAACACCTTTTTATGCCAAGATGTTTTGGGATACATTTTGACATTGAAGTATAAGTATATGTTGATCTACGCTAAGAGATTAAACATCGCTATATATCCACTTAACGTTGAAATGCTTAAAAAAACAAATAGGGCCCCACTCCCCTAAAGAAAACAGTGAGTTAAATGACCCTTTATTCGACATAAAACACCAAACAGACGTGAACGATATGATGCGTTTTGTTTGTTCCTAAAATCAAGTGAAACACAGTACGATGGTTACATTAATGGAGGCTATGTCAGCAATGTCACCTGTACCATGTTTAATGTATAACACACGACCACAAACTAAACCATGGTGATCGAAAATTCACTTGACACTGCTCTATGATTGGTTCTTATGTCAAGACAGAAGGTCATATAACCGCTGGATATGACACAGTTTACTTCGCCGATTTTACAGAGGTTTGTTATTTAGCTGCTACATGGCACTTGATGTCTCGGTCAATAGGCACGGTCGCATTAACCCATCAGCGCAGGAACTCCACATAAACGAATATTTCCTGAGTGTAAGGTTACCTTGTAATTGCCATATATTAATATTTTCCACTTACTGTGATTGATCAATATATTATACAAATATTAATCTATTATAAATTTTTAAATAGTTAATGTTTGGTCGAAGATATAGATTGGGTCGTACACACCATTCTCCCCCGATCCCCTCCAACTTCCCGCTTCCAACTATGTTGCTGTTCAGAGTTAAGGGTTATACAACAGTGCTGATAAATGGGGTAAAATACTCAGCGATACACGCCTCTTTTACTTTTCAACTTATAATCTACCAGTACAACAGAGTGTCTTATTTACATCATCTTAGCGCTTGATACTAAAAGTAATCCTATAAGTGAGCTCGACAAAAAGCCGGATTACTTTACGTACCTGTTCAAGTTATTGATAATTACTAATTAAGAAAGTATAACATGTAGCATAACTTGCGTTTAGAAATAGCTCACCTTTAATTAACAAGCATAGATGAATATAGAATGCACGTGACCTAGTTAGAACTAGTGGTATTGCTGAGTGACAAGAGGATTTCGGTTGTCAATTCTATGCTCAAATATCCAGCTAATTTGGAACATGCTTAATTAAGTGTGAAGGCGAGTAATAGAGCGAACAACTCTGACATGATCGATTTGTTGTTTCGCTGACAATCTCGCCACCGCTCATTCCTCAGGCCTGGATCATATCAAAACAATGAGAGTCGATAAAGTAAGTGGCGATCATTCAAATAGAGCCGGTTACATCATCGTATTTCTCCAACAATTAATCCAGTGTAAACCATCAAGATAGATGTCCGTATCTCTTTAAAGGGGTTGACATCAAATCTGTCTTTGCAAAAGTGTTGTATTTAGGACATGACCAAATTGAAGGTCAATTTGGTTACCTTCAATTTGGTCGAACCTAATCTTCACATACATAATATCTGCATAATTTCAACTAACTTCACCGATTCTTGTGTCTATGGGCTAAGTACACTTCAGTGAAAACATAAGATGATATACTTAATTCGCATTGACTCATATGAGAGCTACAGACAACACACAATGTTTTTGGCCTTATTTAAGATAAGAGAGAACAGTATTATCAATGCAACAACACTGGCATAAACTAAAGGAGCAACTCTGAAGTTAATCACAAACGGCGACAGATTAAAGATTCAATTTTAATAGCCTTTGTGTATCGCCGGACTAATTTTGCGAGTTTTGAAAAATTGTTGAAATAATGACAAATTTGATCAGATTTCAAACGTGTTATAAGTCGGTTTGTTTACCTGACAAAGGTAATAACTGACATGTTAACTTAATATGATTTGTAACATTAAAAATGTAGGCATATAACAAAATCAAAATCAAAATATTCCAATTTAGGCAGCTTAATTGGCTCTGATAACTAGAAATGCAAAGCATGATGTTATATGGCAGTTTCTCACATACGAAGTTACATGACAAATATCAAAAATAATCATGGGAATAATATAGCATTCCAGTTTTTATAAAGATTTTCGTACTAGCCAAATATTGCAAATATGTTAAAAGACTTGATGTCCGTCCGCTTCCCTCGGCATTCCAATCGCAGGCTATTCCCCGACACAGATAATAGTTCAGTTGTTAAGATGACCTGCAAAACTGTAAAGTATGTGTGGTCTTCTGGTTTAAGAGATCAGAGAACGTCTGGCCATTCCATCAGCTAATTTTTAGTGTATTTAATTTATTATTTGTGTTTTCAATGAAGCTAAAAGCGGCGTCTAGTGTTGTTGACAGCCATACAGATCAGTATACCGAATTATCAATTAAAATGACCCCATCAAGACATTTGATGAGTAAGTTACTCGAGGTAATAGCATTGCACAGCTTTACACTAAATATATAATCAGACTTGTACAAGAGGATGTCACACAGTAAGCTTTACGTGCCATGTTAGATTCGACTTGTGGACTAGGACACGACATTCTGATCTCCATTTCAAGAGAACTCCGTGCCAGTCGTAAAGTAAAGCATGATTGCCACTAGGATGCGGTAATCGCTTAAGAGAGAAGGTTTGTACTTCAATAAAGCACAGATCAAACAACGAGCATAGACCATCTAATGAAAGACAAACATTTCCGTAACTTGTGAAATCCGTATTTAGGTAAAAAATGTTTTGTCTCGCCATACTTCGTTTAAAATATTATCAAGACTGTATAGTATTCCCATTCTCCGTTTGAACTTTTTGTATCTTTGTATGTATAAATTGACACGAATAAACATTTTGCTAAATTATGGTGAACACTTCCAAAGTTGTTTAAGTGAACTGCATTGTTATACTGGCGTTCAAATACACAATTATATTCAATTGCTCTTCTTTTTTTAAATACAACGATAACCCCCCAAAATAATAAATGAGAATGTTGAACTTGAAATGAGTTTTAATATTCTTAACAGTATGACTTGCGCTTTCACATCCGCACATGTTGCCGAGTATGATGCCGATCAACGCGAATGATACAAACAGCAGATAAGTGTAAAAAAATACTTTATTTCCTGATTCTGAAAAAACATCTGCGAACAGACTGAGCCTATATTAGGGCATCACCCAAAAACAGCATATTACCGTTCACAACTTAAATAATTTATAAGGTGTCCCAAACATATTGAAATAATAACAAATACCTTATATAATTGTCATTGGACGTTTGTATTTCTCTATAGGACCGTGTAAGGAAAAACAAATTTACATATGATATATCTAACTGCAGATTGCATGCCATGTGAGCATAGTTAGAAGTACTGGTTGTCAAACTCACACTTCAAGCGCGGTATTTAGTACTTTGGTCGTTTTGGCGATTCATGTTTCGCATTGTAATTTTTGTTGTTGAATCACATATCTGCCGATGTATAATGGCATGCACCGACAGAACCAGTGTAGAGTTGGCTTAGTATACTTTCGTTGCTCTGAACAAGGCCACGTGGGCTTCGATTGCAACAAGGATACTGTACTTGCTATCAAGCCCACATCGCCTCTTTCAAATTCGGTAGTTTTTCTTTAGAGAAAAATGAATCCAAGTAATTCAGTTTGAAAAAAAAAAAAGCTTACTACAGTGAGGCACGGTGCCCTGCCTCTGTCTCGGATGTTTAGGGCCATCTTATATACCGACGTGATGAGGAAAGTGGCGACACTGACTGTCCTTTCGTGACCAACTGGTGATAGTCTCCCTCTGCTGTTAACACGAACCCCAGACAAGTAACAACGGCTACTTCAATCGATCAATTACTCAGCTCTTGTATAATAAAAAAGAGACTAAGTGCATGTTCATTAATGGACCGGACGGCCGTAACAAACCGAAAGTCCAATTTAAAACAAATTGACTTAGATTCACCTGCTACTTTTGAGAACGATTATATAGTCTTTAACAGTCTTGTGCTGGACTTGGAAAAAAAAGTGCAAGAATCGTCGTAATACGTTTGTCGTGCTTGTTGGTTTTATAGTATTAGTCCGGCGCTTGTCTGTGAAACACTACCTGGTTGTGAGGCGTGTCTTTACTCAGTCGTTAGCTAGGTCTCTGGCAGGACGAGACAGCGAGCTACCAAGCTGGCCTCTATCAGAGTCCACACACACTCAGCCGATTCAAGAATACATCATTGGTTGTTTAATTTAAACTTGCACAGGTCTCCCAATGTCTCATTGACAGTAATAGCACAGCAATAGTACATGCTATTCGATATTATCAGGTATTTTCTGGGATATGCTGGTGATAATCAGATATCAGTCAGCGATATTAAGACCTGATCTTGGGCGATAGTGCCAAAGCAAATATGAGCCTTTTCTACAATAACATCAAATCTTCTTATCTTTTCAGTTCTCTGAACCCCGAATCGCAGTAACATTAGAACCTGCAAGTTAACCACACGAAAATAAGATCGGATGTCGATGGTAACTAGACATAAAATTGACTCTCCAACTTTATTACCAGTGGTGGTAAATGCTGAAATCCCCACAAGTATCTACTTTAAATAATCTATTTCTCAGGCGTCAATGATTTAAAAGAGAGTCATTAAAAATACTAAACCATGAAAATAACATACTCGAGTCTTGATACAGCTGGCTGGGCTGTGAACCCGAATTGGGAAGGCGAATCTCTGTATTTCTGCAGGTCTATTGCAGATTGTAGATGTAACTCATTGCTGTGAAAACTTGCTGTAAAACACTTTACATAGTAATTGTGCGAATGTTACCTCTTGTGAAATACCCTTGATCGCGGCGTGAAACACAAAGAAACAAGCACACAGATGTCCACCTGTTTATTCATTCACCTGTTCAGATCCGGGTTTACTTAGCACTACAACATGGACGATCTCGTCTTTTTACCTTTAGCTCTCCATGCCAAAATAATATCTTCAATGTCACTATACAGTTCTGCGGCTGGACAAGTTGCTGGCCGGTCACTAGTCTTGGCGTTCTATAATAACTTCCGGTCGGTGTTGTGGCCTCCTGATGAAGCCTGAATCCTGACTAGATTTGTCCCAAATTGATTAATTTGTAAAGGTGAGTCAACGGAGTGTCAAAACATGTTGAATAGTCTCCCAGTACATTTAACTTCACACATTCACCGGACATAATAGCATTAATCAAGTTGGGCTTCCATATAAGCAATATGTAAGTGGTGAGAATTGACAAACACCTTAAGGAGTAGAATATGTCACCTTTCCCTATAAAGGCACAGTTTTCATGACATACAACGCGTTGCGACCGTTTCGTTATATACAATCAATCTTAAAGGGAACGGTAACAATAAGTAAAGACAGATAGCCTTTAATTAAAGTTTATGCAAAATTGAGTTTTGCGTGTGTGCAAAGTTGTTGTGGCTACCCACATCTCACATATGGTGCACTTGACATGCCATACAGTTAATGTCAATTGAATAAATATTCACAATCAAAACAGTGTGTACTTTAGTAATTGACACCTATTGAAGTGAACCAATTTTGTCGAATATTTATTGAATAATGCTCATTAGTATAGAGAGTTAATCGATATAGTATTAAAAGTTCACCGTTCATGCGTTACAAAGTAAGTTACCAAATAAGCTCTGACAATAGTATGAAAGCCATCTTCACACTAAAACACCATTTGTCATTACTGCTATGTAAAGTATATCTATTCACTTTGTTTTTGTTATCTTCCCTGTTAAGTTAACAAAACAATTTGTTTTTCTAGTTAGAAGAAGGAGCAGTTGACCCGTTACCGATTATGCTCTGATTTATTGATTTACAGGTTGCAACTTCCGGCTCAAGCGATTATGTTGTCCTCTGAATGTCTCACCCTGTCGATGGGAACTAACGCGTTTGATCTATAATATATTTCTGAATGATTCTCTTACGAAAGCTATCAATCCCAGTGACGTATAAAGAGCTAACACATACGTCCATAAATATTAGCACTACAGCTTTAGAACGGGTTAATCAATCAGGTGAACACCTGTCCGCCACAGAGGTTTCCTGGAAGCCGTACATAATGTGCGCAATGCCATTATAGTTTGACATACTGTGAGATTTGTTTACCCATGTTTGTCCATTGCATGGTTTCCACGTACGTTCCTACACATTGTATGGTGTTCTTGGTATACTGTGTGACCCCTAACTTAAGCTGTGAGGATAATCGTGGACCTGCGACCTCCACAACCAGATAGCAGGGACGCTCATTTAACTCGTCCACAGTATCATAAATCTTTTCAGTTTTATGCTTGCCTTGTGACTTCAAAATAAGTACGTCCGAACACAGCCTTCAATTTTAAGAATAAATCTCAACTTTGTTGTTGATGCGAGATCAATTATTATAAAATTGTACCGGCACACTAGCAAGTGTGTTTCAGAGCTTTCTCGTGGTACGATTTGTAGTTACCATACTTCAATGGATTCTCCTTACATGCAAAAAAGAAAATTATCTGACACAAGAGTTTCAACCGAATAAGATCTTTCTCCTGGGACAAAAGGGTATGATTGTGAGCCAATATTAAATACCGTAAGGGCGAAATGGGAACCAAATGACACCCTCACCCATGTTTTCAGGATTAATATTCAATGTGGAACGACCGATGAGGGTAACAGACAAGTGATGCTCCCACACTCATGTTAGCTATAGGTTAAAAGACTTATTATCACGTCACAGTGGCTACCTCAAGATGTCATTACCTCGGCGGAAGTTGTTACACTGATTTAACATCGCCGCTGGGGGAAATTAGCTTCTCTTGGACGCTAGTTTTCCTCACGTAAATGAAAAAAAAAAAATTCCAGCTACCTTAGTGACTTGGTCGTGTATCTTTCTTTCTGGAAACGGGTTTGTTCAAATAAAACTTGCCTTGACCTCTTTTTATTTACTGAAAACAGAGAGCTACATTAATGTCTCAAAGAATGAGTGTTATTTTGTTATGCTAGGTCATGTTATGAAAAACTAAAACGATGGACCGAAATCAGATGATCGTATAGTTTAAATAATTTATTCCCCTCGTGTTGGTATCATACGGTGAATGTCTCGATTTTAGATGAGCTGGACTGCGAAGTCTAAAGAAAACCCCCCAGCCGATATATAACCTCTCTATCTTATAAAAATGACAATCTTTGTAACTTCAGTGCTTAACTTTCTTACTCAGCTGGCCTTCCTTTAAAACGAAGTATGATGGTTTCCTACCACTCTGTCCAACAGTTCGCTAATGTTACAAACGTCGGAAGCTCTTTGAAGTAAATTGTTGTCTGTGGCGAGTGTAGCTTAAATCTATAAGCACAAGCACTTTGGGCGGATAAAATCAAATTGCGAATATTACCCAATAATCGATAATTAAAGGAAATGAAGGGCCTAACATATTCTTATGATAATATGACTGAACATGTTGTATCGATCAATGCTGGGACTCACGTTTCCCCAATCCCACATAACCAAGTGGTACATCTGCACACATCACTTCATACGACATTGTAGAGAAATATTTCATTTTGCTCATCGAATGCGTTCATCAATGAGTGAGTCGGATACTAGACATCATTGATTTGTTGCCAACTGTGAGAAATATAAAGGCAGAAGTGTCATTTAAAAAATTAAACTTAAAATGTTGCTATTTGAATGTAACTGGTGACGGCTAATTTGCGAACAATGAGAATATAAACTCACAGTTTCAAAACTGTGAATAGATCACGGAATATACAGTTCTAGTGACTCACACGTCCACTTTGTTTAAGCTGTATAGGTGTATGAACCATATTACTAGTGAAACTACATACCGAGTCTGAGGAGATGCCTTGTCACACACTATTCTAACACATCTGTACCACACTTGGTCTATAATCATCAATAGCATGTAAACTATTTTGAGAAAAAAAACTGATGTCACGGTGTTCCACTAATGGTTGAAGGGGGTTTGTTTTGTGATACTTCTGATTATTATCAATAAATGGATCTGCAGATCTCGAGTGACAGTTTAGGTTATTTATTAATCTGTGGACACAATGTACAATTAAGCGCGCACTATACAAACAAAAACATATTTTTTAATTTACGAGAAGACAACTCCTAAATACAACCAATGCGAATCTAGTATAGTTTATTTCCGGAATACAGGCGGCTTCACCATGAGGTCATGACCACGACCGGAAGTTATTAAAGAGATTTAAGATGACTGGCCGACAGAAACTGTTCTTCACAAACAAGACCAAAGTGACATAAAAGTTTTTAACCAGGAGGGACACCTAAAAGCATTGTACACAATTCTAGAACTGGACGCGTTGTCCGGAATAAGCAGCTCAGAACAACACATAGGTAAAAAAACTGATAAGTCTACAATCTGCAATGATCTTGCAAGGTTCTTTGAAGAACCCTCTAAAAATGGTTCTTTGAAGAACCCTTCAGAAATGTCGTTGAAAAAATGCAAAACTTGCTGGGAGACTTCTCCCAGTTTGACAATCACAAAATGGAGAACATGGACGCTGGATTTCAACTTATCACGTGTCCATGGGCTCGTTTTCATTTCGCACGTAGAACTATTTTCCTTAGCAAAGAACCCTTTTTCACCACGAAGAACCTTTTGGTCGCTGATTTTGTCTGAAGAACCATTTACCACCATAGGTTCTTTGAAGAACCTTCGTGACATACGAAGAACCATTTCAGAACCTTTTTTTTCTCAGACTGTAGATACATGATTTCTGGTTTAGTTTGTCTAGCCTTTAATTTTAAACAGCAAACTCGGAAGAAAAAAAACACTGATACATTTTCATTTACAATGTTATGTAGTAATAACCAATCTTTAAAGGGTTTTTTAGTCAGGCAGAGAAGCAGACGTAATCTAAACGCATAATGCTAAGGTTTATAATATTTATAAATCCATTACTCAAAAGCACTTCAGTAGGACAAATACCACCAACCTAATGATATTATAATACATACGTTAATGTAAAGTAAAAACTCCACCATATGTTATGCACAAAAAGCTCTCTTTTGTTTCGACGCCTGTCTATGGTAGAGACACTTTGCTAAATCTATTTACATCTAGTATTAATGGAAATGTAAGTGAGAGGGAATTGATCCGAAGAACAGTGTATTTAAATGCTAAAATAAAAGAGGTTGCTAAAACAAGCCAGGAAGCTTGCATAAAGGCTAATGCATCTTATAAGGGACGAAAAAAACCGAAACAACAACCCATAAAATAAAAGCTACGATCAATCGAAAAAAAGTCTTTTCGAATTAATGTTCATACAATTTGTTGACTGGAAAATGCATTGATTCTTGATTCGACGTCTACATCATTCCATAATGCAGATGGTCGTCGCTGTCCCTGTCTAATGTTATATTTATCAGGACCACAAATAGACTTAATAGAGCCGATATACGCCAAAATCAAAACTAAAATAAACATAGTTATTCGGAAAATGTCTCATTGGAACTCTATTAACAGTATTCTGAGAAGCTAAATTATTTGTGGGAAAAACGAAATTAGGAGCAGAATGACGAAATGTTTGATAATTTGGCGACATCTTTCTAATTCAGCCAAGTTGTTTTTTGCAATGCTGAGTTATGAGAATACACAAATGCACAGCTGTTTGACTATATGGTACGTTTATTAAAGTCCAGGAGCCACTTTCACAAAACGTCGTACGACAAATAAATATCGTACGATATTTTTACGCTATGTTTTAACATGACGTAATTT
>JAVFBX010232672.1:0-10758 GCA_034783855.1 Mopalia kennerleyi | reverse complement strand
CTTTTCTCGCCTCTTACGATAGACTGAGGAAGCCGGGAGAGTATTCTGCAGGACTGGCCAACCCGCTCCCCCACAGGACGGACGTCAGGTAGAAGAGGAATTCACAAGAGGTGTGGTTATTGGTGGGGCTACAAGGTTTCCTCTAGGTTTCTCACCATATTAACTAAGGAACAGAGAGTAATAATGGACAACAAGAATCCAGTTAACTATGAGTTAACTTTTACCTTTACATTCTTACCTGGCTCATAGAGGAGAGGTTTGGTCAAACTTGGATGCTCCCCATGAAATGTCATGACATGTGTTGTTATATGTCTTTTTGTCAGGTGGTAACTAAACAAATTTAACTGGTATGAAATTATCAAACATAATCTCAATTGACACCCACTCCCCCCCCCCCCCCCACCCTCCTCCTCCTCCTCCATCCCTTCAGATGTATTTCTTCCTAGTTAATTTCTTAAGATTCAAGTCTATTATGATTGAAGAGGTGCTGAGAACATCTATTATCGCAGCATTTGTGTTTTTCAAACTTTTACCAATTTCTATTCAAGACACGAAGCAAGAATTTTCAGCCAATGTTTTTTTTATATAAGAGAACACTAATAAGCCTATATATAGGCTTGCAGACAGTAATCTAATAGAAGTATTTCTGTTTTCTATGAATAATCAATTTCACCTGGGAATCCATCAAATCTTGACTGTTAATTACAAGATCATTCATAACTTTTCAAAAATCTTTTGAGTTTCAGATACTGTAGATTTAATTTAAAGAGTATAATTTTTTTTTTAAATTTGACAAACAGGTGCTGCTATGTATTTTCTACACTGTAGTGTAACATTGCCTAACTGTATCAGATTCATTGGAGGGCACTATAATACAAAAAGTGGTAAACCCGCATGCACCCTGCTTAGGTTCTTGAATACGACTACACAGTAAATTCCAAGACATTCCAGGACCATAATATTAAAAAATTCAAGAGTTATCCTAATTACAGATAGCCAATCTCCTCCAATATTTAATACTTGTGTACAATTGTCACTGGGAAACTAACAATGTGGAAGACATTTCCTTGCAAGTTCGTAGTTTAAAGGCTGTATTACAAAAATTTACAGCCAAGTATTTGGGGACAACACTTGACACCATTGCAACAACCAACACAGACAGCAGCTATTTCGCTATTAAACCGTCCTTCACCAAGCTGCTGTTAAGCTTCAGCTTGTACCAAACACTTACAGTAGGCCTCTCTATTGCCCATTACAGTAGGACGTATGCTCAAGATTTTCACTAAATCTTTCTCTTGTCAAACAGGACAGTAGCCCCAATTGCATTTTCCCTGTCCACAATAATAATGAAATACTGTTGATACATGTACCTCTATCCGGCTAGTCATGCTAATAGCAGGTATTATAAATAACGGGTCCACAACTATTTTCCCACGTTTCAAACAGATTTGATTCCTTGGAGAATTTTGATCCCTAATATATTTTGATACTTGAACAGAATCCAGTAGTTTTGCCAAAATGTATTAAAATTAATGCTAGTCCAGCTGTTCTAGAATATGTTTTTCTAGCAATGACGACAGATGTATGTTAGCCTACACACCAACTTGTCAAACGGGTGATTCCTCCAATCTCTTCTTTTGTTTTATTTTTTTCATAAGATTTTCCATAAATAGACTCTCATATTTGGTTAAAATGTCACTGCAGCGAGTACCTCCACTTGTTTGTGCTTTGAGTCACTGATTGCCTCGACCAGGCAGTCAGCGTCTTTCGTACGGAAACTAACCAATACGATTAGGTCAAGTCTTACTTGGAACAGGAAATTGTGTACCACTTTCTTTTACTGGATGGCCAAGCGCGCTTGAGCTATCTCAAACAGACAAGCCGGCACAGAAGGGAGAAGAGTTAGAGTCCAATCATTGACTGTCTGCTCCTATCAAAATGGTCTCCCGTAATCAAACTGAACAGTTGTAGTAGCGCAGACTCCTCAGACAGATTCTAACTAATGGTCAGTGTTTAGTGAATGATTTTGTTTGAATAACTATTGATTGGCCGGAGACTGGACATCACACATCACACATCTATAGACGACCACCAGAAAACAAATTACCCAACAGTCTTCAAGCCAAATTGTATTTGGCATATTTAGGGGAAATAAAGTAGAATGGCTGTCTTCATTAACATTGAGAACTAGAGGAATCTTGGCTCAGTGCAGTAGGTTATGTGTATGTTTCAGACAGTACTTAAGATTATTTCACTCATATGGTGATTATCAATCAAGACGATGACCCTTTAATCCAATCACAACAGGCTAACATCCATCAAAAAAGATATTAATTGTTATTTACGTATATCCTCATATATTTCTTTCCTTTCTTGGAGAACACCAACAGCTCAAATGTTTTGACAGCCAAATATAGCCCGTAATGCCCACAGTTTGACATTTTTAGCTTTCTATCCGAAGATATTTGGACATTACACGTAACAGTGCAACCGATCACAAAGCTTGAGGACGATTATTGGTCAGAGAGGGATCTTAATTGCTTTGACATCCAAGAAACCATTTAATACATACTAATTCAATCAAGCTTAACATTGGAAAGATCTAAATAGAGATCTTTTCTTTCTGAAAAAGTATTGACAAGATACACCCTTTTTGATTTCTGGCTAATACCATGATTTAGTAGCAGCATCAAGGAAACATTAACTTTCACAACCCACTCTGGTGATACCAGGGAATGATATTTATTATACGCCGGTGCTTTGCTCTGTCTTAACAAGGGAATGTCCTTAAATAAGTGATATAAACTTCAGTATAGAATAAAGACTTCAAACAAACAAAGTTTGATTTTGGCATACTACAAAGGAATGTCCCCAAATAAGTGATATAAACTTCAGTATCTAGAATAAAGACAGCAAACGAACAAAGTTTGCTTTTGGCATACTATCATTTCAGCAGAAAATATGTTCTTCTACAAGTCCCAAGCTCATGGCTTGAAAACCAATGCACCAAATAAAAGTTTACTTTAGAGTCAAAGGGATTCCCTTTTGTAAACCATTTGACAACTCAATATCTTTATTGGTACTGGTTACTTAGTGGAATAATATGTAAACAAAGCGGACTTCTTTCTTTCTCAGAGAACATGTCAACAATGTAAATCACCAGAGCCCTGCATCTCCATAATAAACTAGCTGAGACGATGGCTAAGAAAACAATGATGTGTTCATGTGTCCCTGTTAAAGGAGTCTCTTGTTTCTCTTACGTTGGCCCTTTTTCTGTTGAACTAATTACATTGATATGAAGACAAGAAAATGCAGCATTAAGGAAAGGTTTTTCTTGAGTTTCCGACTTGCATTCTGTGACAGTATTCCATTACACTAGGCATGTTCCTAATACTGCCACTAACACACACAGATAGAACCCTGACCCCAATTTCACTAACAGCACTTCCTAGACATGTCCAACTAGATTGCCCAATCATGAACGAACTTGGTAAAACTGGGGACAAAATGTTTCTGTCGTATGTGTCACCATGGCAACCCAGTAAAATGGATTAATAGTTTTGCAAAACTCTGTATAATCTAATTCTCACTTTAGACACAACGTCCACTTCTCTTGGCAGTTATTGTGCTCGGATTCAGACGAGAAAATAACTAAAGACTAGCCCATTACTCTGGCATTTTTTCCACCAATCTCCTATATTAAATCTCTCACTAAGACGATAGGAAAAACATAACAGTTATCATTATGCTATTTTACGATCTAGATTACATTGTATATAGATTGCCTTGCAGTAAGTAATGCCTATTCACTAAATCACTTCATGACAATAATACAAGTTCCCATTACCATTATATTCAATTTCATCTAATTACATTTTGCTAACAATTATGTATAAGAATTACATGTCATGTTTTCTGATAAACTGGAGAATAATGGCTTCACCTTTACCAGCGGAAAAATGTTCAAGATTTTCCTTGAAAAATGTTCAAGATTCTCCGAGGTATTTTCGCAGGATCCTCCTACAGTTCCTTGTAACACAATTTCTAAAACCCCAGCTTGAAGTCATGTTATGGACACGCAACATTTGGGGATTAATATCTTAATTTCAATTTGTTTGCTTCAACGAGGTTTAAGATTGTACTCATGTCTATTTCGCTTATATATGATGCATTTTCGCTGCTGATAACTTATTTAGAACAGAGAGGAAACTTTATAAAAAGCCACCCGCACAATGCACTTTTATATACATGGGGTCAAAGGGCAAGCAAGAACATGTACATTAAAAAGTCTGATGTACAACTGAATAATGAACAAAATATTAAATTTTAACAGAGGAACAATAAGCTTGCGAGGTTATGATCATCAAGATTTTCAAAACTTAATATTTTCAAGTGGCGCACAGTTTGTTTGTTTGATGGCCCAGATTTATTAACATACAAGTACAAGTATGTACTCAAGGATGTCTCACTAAATGATGACAGATTCTCCTTTTCTCATCTTGCCTTGCTTGAATACAGTTGGAAAAATGAGAGAAAAACCTATAAAAATCATCATATGATTGACAGTCATCTTGTATAACTCCTCCATATACCGGAGGTGAGGTGTGGGAGTTAAGTGAGGCGGACACAGAGGGAGAATCAGTAGCCAGACACCCTTAGCACTGAACCTTGGTCCTAGAACATGGAACTCTTGCTTGTAAGCTGTAAAGTAGAGCAGTCAATTTTCATGGTTTTACAAAAATGATTTTGAAATGTGATAAAATACATCAAAACAAATTTTCAGGAAACCGCCTACTTGTTAAATGGTGCAACCAATTTTAAAATCATTTTATGCAATCATATGTTTTATGTTATTATTACTGAAATACAACTTGAAGAGAATGCACTGTTAATTAAGAGAAAGACAGGTGAAAATATACAAAGTGATTATTTTCCCATCTTTTATTTATTCGGATTTATTTAGTAGAACATCATTTTAACCCTAAATCTAACAAAGTATAGCACAATTCAATTTGACTCGCATAAAATTCTCATTTGAAATGTTTCACACTACTGGTGATAGATTTAGGTTGTCATCACCAGATAATTAAGTTGGAGTACCCAGTCTGTTGCAAACTCCAAAAAGGTGTTAACCAATTGAATCACACGTTAATGAAATTTTCACGCCTGATTGGCCCATTATCTTTATCACATGATGATCCCATCAGCCAATTGGATCATTTTATTCAATTACTTCAGCCAATCACAAAGCAAAACAAGCCAGCTGGTAAGATGGGTGCACCCATGCATACTAACAAGGTAAAGGAATTTGGATTTACATGAGATCTGTTCAGTGGACAAGATAGGGATGCCTTGCTCTAGACAGGGATGCTGTCGACAAAATAATTGAAGAAGAATGGTGTAAGACTTTGAGAATCTTCCATATATAGAATGTAATAAACATTAATGGTAGATTAAACCCTGTAATTTAGTTCCCTTCCAAAGAGTGTGCCGGTTACAGAATTTCCTATAGAAATCTACTTCCCCTGTGATACACGTAGGAAGAAACGATATTACACAATCTACACCAGAATGACTTCCACATCGTAAATCTAATAAATGTCTATCAGTTGGGGTGTCTGGAATCGTAATTGAGACTAGAACTTGTCTTCCACACTTGTGGCCTGTCAAGCATCTTGATTTTATGGTGAGAATAAACGTAAACATGTATCCAAGGGCTGCTTAGGCAGACACCCGTCCACCTGTCCAAATGGACACCCTGAAGACAACAATTGTCTGATTTGGACACCCTGTTTTTAGAAACTTTAACATGCAAGAGATAAGAAAACGGTCAAAATTGGACACTCAGTCATTTGAAAAGTGAAGCAAAATGTCCATTTTGGACACCATACTTTTGATTTCTGGCTAAGCACCTGCATGTATCATACTAAGATTGGTAATAAAATGCAATAACAATTCTGGTTTGATTGATTGATTGATTGGTGTTGTACACTGTGCTTAAGGATAATTCAATAAATGACTGCAGTGTAAGCTAACAATAATTGACACTAGCATAACCAATATGTGACATGTTTACATAATGTTGGGAAGTTAATATCCCTCCAATGTTAAGTTAAAAAAGAATTGCTTTTCTTCAAACAAACAACCCTGGTGGAGGTATGTAGATTATTTCCAGCTATACAAATACATTTCTGAAAATTCTTAGACGTAATGTCATTTAAAAACACAAATGACAAAATGATGATTGTCACTCTTGCAACATTGTATTTGTCTATTAAATCTTCCCTCTCAATACCAAAACAAATAGACATGTTCTGTGAAAACGACTTATTCTCCTCTTTGACTAAAGAATGGTCCCTAAGATGGGCTGGACCAAATATAATAGCCTCACTTTAAGGAGAAAATCTAAAAGTTTTTAACTGATCAACAGTAAGGACTACAATCCATCTATATGTAAATTAGGATAAAAACTGACAAGAACGATTTTATCAGTGGAAGAACTGTCTGCCCAATACTTTCTGGAATTATTCTGGCTGAGGTCACACTGACGGCTTTCACTCGCCCCGCTTAAAGTCTCTACCATTTTAGTCGTGTCTGTTCAACAGACACTGAATGTCCATCCAAAAAAATTCCTTTCCTGGAAATATGGCACTTTTAGGAGATTCTGTTTTAAAACTATCATAGCAGAGAACTAATGGATCATTTATGTATTCATATTAGAAGCTACATGTAAACTGCATTGGTGAAGTGGCTCTTTTTAACATCTGGTACCAATATTCCACATTAGATTAACAAAACCAAACATATTTATTTTAGAAATTATATAATTGTTTACATAAAGTCTTAAAGAAAATATCTAAGTAAACCAAATTAAATTAACAAATATAGTTTTCACATCAGTTGCATACGTGTTTACAAACTACGTAATACAGCCCCAAATTATGGCTATTGTATGTACATGTAGCCTATATATTGTTATTGTAGACCATAGATTGTCATAGTTGCCCATAAATTGTTAATGTTTCCCAAATAAATTCACTATTGTTATTGAAGCCCATATATTGTTATTGTTGCCCATATATTGTTATTATAGCCCATATATTGTTTTTGAAGCCCATATATTGTGTGGTTTTACAAATGTTCAATCAATGCTGCATGATGTTTTTAACATTTATTTTGAATACTTGTACTCACAAGATTGTACTTCATATATTGTAACATGTACATGTACAACATGCACTGATATGATTTAATTGTTTATACATGGGTAACAAAATCAATTTAATTGAATATGAAAGTAGAAAATAACTATATACTACATGTACCTGTAGCAAAAGTTTCAGAAATCTGTTTGACTAGGCTTTTTTAAAACTTTTTCCACCATGCCTGAAAAAAATGTCAAATTTCTCACCAGTACGAAATGTTAGATTTTGGAATCTTACATTTAAGGCCCAAACATTATTTCAAAATTGATTCCAAAGAAAGTGGATTTGACTGGAACTACGGTTGAACAGTTGCATGGTTTTGCTGACGGTGTATGCAGTACACTGTTATGAGGGCGTTAAGTTTCAAAGATATAGTTTTCTCTACATTTATAAAGGTAAGCCTCTGTAGCTCAGTTGGTATAGTGTTGGGCCTGTAACCTAAAGTTCCAGAGTTCAAATCCCGGTGCAAGCTAATTTCTCTCTCTTCATTTATTTAAAATATAAAAGTATATATATCGTGTTCTGTTTAGACCAAGTACATGTAGATATAAACAGATCAGAGTGAAGACGTGCTAAGTGAGGCAATAAGAGGAAATCAGTGGGATGGCAGTTCCCTAAACAGCCAAAATAAACTGATCAACAGCTCGGCAGAATCACCTATCACAGAGATTAGGCTAATAGTCAACTCCCCTGCACCCATTACCATATTTACAGTGATTGACTGGCCAAATTCAAGACGTAATGGGGGAGGATTCCGAAGTTTACCCTCATTTGAACAGAAGCAAGATTAGGTGGTGGGAATACACGTGGTTAAAAACAGTGGGGAGAGAGCCCAATAATAGGCCATACATGGGACATATCATGGTACACCAAGAAGTTATCATGGCAAACTGAGAAGTTGTATATCCATAAATACCTTGTTATGGTATGTGTAGTAATTGGGGACAATTGGAGTTGGTCGTGTTTATCAGCATTTTCAAGGGTATTCTCATTAACTCCAACATCATAAAATGTGATGTTTTGCTGTGTTGGATAATTGATGTTCCTTGAGTGCTAATTAGAGACGGCATGATGGTAGTCGGTACATACTGTTCCTAGCCTGAGAGGGATTCCCTTGAAGCCAGAAGAAGTACAGTATCAACTTCATGTGAATTTCAAGTGAATGCCGTGATTTGTCATGTTTTACTATTATGAGGCTGATTTCTGTACTGAGAATAAAATGTCACCAAAACTAAAAGCTGATAATTCTCTCTTCACATATTTGTCCTGGGTACATTTGAGTATCAATACATTTGTCTCTGGGTACATTTGAGTATCGATCCATTTGTCTCTTTGTCCACTTGAGTATCAGTACATTTGTATTTGGGTACATTTGAGTATCAGTACGTTTGCCTTTGGGTACAGTTGAGAATCGATACATTTGTCTCCGTGTTCATTTGAATATCGATACATTTGTCTCTTTGTACATTTGAATATCGACACATTTGTCTCTTTGTACATTTGAATATCGACACATTTGTCTCTGCCTACACAAGCATCATTATATTTTTATCTGGGTACATATACATTTGAGTATCAATACATTAGTCTGTGGGTATAATTGTCTCTCAGTACATTTGTTTTTTGGTACATGTATAATTGTCTCTCAGTAAATTAAAAAAAAAAAGACATAAGCTGCCATACTAACTGGATGTTGCGATTTTAACAAAATATCATGTGATATTTTATTTTCGTACAACATTTTGTGAAAGTGGCTCCTGGACAGTATGGACGTAATATAAAATCTCACTTGAATTTCCAACATCATTTTTTCTGCTTTCTTGGTAAATGTATCATTTAGTGCAGTGCTGCCAAGATTTTTGTCAGCACAATTGGCGTATGGATGGAATTCTTTTCGCTCCTCAACTCAGTTGGAAATGGAGCTTGCCATTGAAGTTGACTGACATTATGATGTCCAGAATAAGAGCTGCCGTCAGACGTGCCTCTGAAAAACTAATTACCGTTGAAGAAGGCTGTTTAGTGGACTACTTCACACAGTAATTGAGGAAAACGATGCCTGCTGTGCTTCTCTTTAATACACGAACAAGCAATCAATATGGATCCAAGGTGTTTTATCATTCTTATAAAATAATAACGATGTTGGTTATTTTAGTTTGATAGACTCCTTCCTACATTTAAGAAATTGGGACATACTATTAACATGTACATGTTATATTTAAGAAATGGGGACATACTATTAACATGTACATGTTATATTTTGGAAATGGGGACATACTATTGTACATGTACATGTTACATTAAAGAAATGGGGACATTCTATTATCATGTACATGTTACATTTAAGAAATGGGGACATAGTATTAACATGTACATATACATGTTACATTTAAGAAATGGGGACATACTATTAACATGTACATGTTACATTTAAGAAATGGGGACATACTATTAACATGTACATGTTACATTTAAGAAATGGGGACATACTATTGTACATGTACATGTACATGTATATTTGTTGGCTTGTTTGGTGTTATTAACTGCTATTTGTAAGATACATGTAATATACTATGTATCACTGTGTGACTATCTTATTGGTGAACAAATCTCAGCCCTGCCGCAAACTCATAATAAACAAACCATTTAAGCTTATACAATGGGCATGAATAACCTTTAAGAGGTAAACATTGCAAAAAACCCAGATAGCACGAGATAACAGCACAAAATAACAATGAAGTTGACATAGCTCATTCATACCTATGCGTGCATGGATGGTGAAATAACATTCATGTAGGATGTAGTGACAGTTTTGTAGAAGAAGATATATTTTGAAATTTGCTTTAACAGTCAATGATGTCATTGAATCTTACATGTACTCAAGTTACACTCACACGCATCTTTTTTATTATTGACAAAGACTATAGATGATAGAAACAAAACAACATAATACTTGAATGTGGTTTTCAGATGCGGAAGATCCCTTTGGTAAAGGGTAGTTTGTTTTGAGTATAGCAATGCTGTGACTGTCTTTACTTAGCACTGGAGGAAGATTAACTTTCCAACTTAATCAAAACATAAGACATTTTACACTGCCTCCATATGAGTGAAATACCCTTGAGTAAGGCGTAAAACATGGTTTACACCAAACTATCTATCAATCAATCAATCAGATACAGAACATATTAGGTTGTTTTCATATGAGCCTTCGAATGGCTTTGGAGCAAAATATGTGACATTTTATAAACACATATAGCCTGATATAGGAGTACATGTACAGTGTACCTGTAGTATTGTTAGTACATGTAGTCTAGTCAGTTACATGTTCTGAGAAGCAACTCCTCGACTTTAAGTACAGGCAGGACATCGGTACAAGAAGAACATTTCACCTGACCAAATGCCTGACGCATTCATAACTTATCAAATACATTAAAGAATTCCAGCTGTGATACTTTCTCCTTCTAACAAATATGAACTTTAATGAATCTTTCCTTAAATATATTTACACATACATGTATAAATGATCAGCAATTGTTCTACCCACATCAAAAGAGAT
>JAVFBX010232661.1:0-10759 GCA_034783855.1 Mopalia kennerleyi | reverse complement strand
CAGGACTTGGAAACAGATTAAAGAGTATAACAGTTTACGGTCTGAGTTTATGTCCACAAAGAAACCAGGCCTGGGAACATCTTTTGAATGCATTTACTTGTTTACTTAGGAGTTTAAATTCAAGCGAGACATGCATGAAAAATGACTTCCAATGGCTCTAATTTCATTCCAAAATATAGCCTAATCGAAAAAAATTACAATAGTACATTTTGGAAAGACGTTAATAACATATGAAGATAGAAAAAATACTTTATAAAGTTAAAAGGGAAATATAACAAAATCCCTTTTCCCCATGTTACGCTATGAATAATTTGACCAAAGACAATTTTTATATCCATGTTGAACGAAATGCAGACATATTAATGACTTGCCAAACACAGAATTTAAAAAAAGTCGAAATGAAATGTTTGAATTTAGGGTCCATATCTACAAAAGTCCAACTAATGATGTATTTATGTACTTACAACAGATATTTCACGCCAAATCATGCCTTGGCTCAAGTGGATTTAGCAAACTGCGTTGGCCTAAAATATGCAAAATACAAACATAGGCCTAATAACTTTCCTTGGAGTCTGAATTCTAAAGCTCGACAAAAAAACAAAATGAATATTAAATATTTTGTTGATATTGGAAATCTATTTTTTGGTCTATTAAGTTGGTACAAATTTTACCAAAAACAAAAATATCGATTTTTATTTTGTGAGTAATATTTTGGTAATACAATTTCGGTAAAACGGCCATCTATCGGAGAGAATTATCAACTATCTGACGTTTTTCAAGAACAAAATAATTTTCCAAAAAATCTTTTAAAACCTTATGTAGAATACTGCTCAACAAGTATTACAATCTTTATCGGTAGTGTCTGTAAGAATAACACATTCTTTCCATAACGGGGTTGAAGTTCATCGTGAGAGTAACCAACTCTTTAACCTAAATAACGACGAGCACTCGTCGTTATTTCTTTTTTGGACAGGAATACAACAGACACATAAATGATGTATCATAACGTAATCGATATGCTCTTCTGAAAACTGTTTTTTACTTGTGGAATACGCCTTGGCCATCCATGCCTTTATCTATAACTGAAAAAACTTGAACAAAAAAAGGTCGATGTCTCCACAATGTGTAATCGGCATATCTCTGGATCGTGGTTGAGATTTCCGGCCACGTGAATGTTTTCCATCACGAGATCTTATTCTCTTGCAGCAGAACCGGATGTTAATCCAGGGGTTTGGGCTACCATTAAAAGCACCTGGAAAGCAGTCAGTCAAATACACAGTTTATATCCACAACATTTATAGAAGAAAAATCACAATGTGGTTAAAACCATGCATATCAAAATAGTCCCAGCTGTCTTGTCGCATATGTAGATCCGATGAAATCCTAAAACACGTATAGCTATTTCGTTGGGACTGAATGACCAATCACAGAGCTGCTGCTCAAAACTTGGTAATTGCAATGAAATGATTCCTTTTAAAGATTACATTTCAATAATTACATACAATTGTACTTTTATTCTGAATTTACAAATGTATTGACTTTTCGTTGTAAGACATTACAATGGAGGACATTATCAATAACATCCTTGCCCATCGTCTTGATAGAGACGCGGTCGCACAATAATGTGGTATATGTGTGTTGATTGCAAAATTAAGTGAGCTATAAATATTTTTTTCAAGAAGTTGTTCGTTACTTTTATCCCCAGCTTTGAAGTCTAAGCGGAAGTTTTACTTTCTTCCTGAAAATGACAGAGCGAGATTTTGTGTAACATCTACGCCAGATTGACAGTTTTATAGACATTTCGTTATTATTTTCGTACACTTTTGGCTTGTACTTAAGTTAAACGATGTATTCTGTTCCGGCCACCAATAGATGTTGAAGACACGTGATCCAGCAAGAGATTTTTTCCCTGAATTTAAATTAAATTCCAATTCAAGATATGGTACCTCTGGGACTTGTTATTTTATTGATATTTTTTTACAATTTTGTTTTTGTAGTCCCCACAGTGCATGCTTTTAAAAACTGCACAGATCTGAATTTGATCGTAAAAGCTTTCGACGACAGTGCGTCTTTGAAACACTTGCCTCTCTTCCTTTTCCTAAAAGCGTATGTATAATCTCTGGCTACTGACACGGTTTCGACAAAAAGTATACGTGACATGCGGCCTAAACGGCACTGATCTTACGGATTGATCATGTTTGCCACTGTATTCCAACATAAACAAAACTACCAATATTTTGTTGCGAAAACATTAAAAAAATTACACTTTTTCAATTAGATAAAACAATTCAGGAAACAAATGTTTTGATGGAGCGCTCCTTCCCTTTATCAATCTTTGTTGTAGTGTACGTGTTTTCATCACGGTGGTTCCGAAATTGAAACAAGACGGATACGAGTCGGGACTCTATTGCGAAATGTACGAGTTATCCTACAGCGGTGAATGGGACCAATTGACACATAAATTACATCGCGATATATCTATAGATAATCAAAAGAAGAGTTTTAAAAGATGCGAAAATAGTCTGTTTGAGAACCCGTTATTATGGACCTCTAAGCACCACAATGGAAGCAGTATAATTCTGTTCAATATAAAAAGAAAATGACAACAAAGCATAGAAAGGTGTCAAATTCCATGGTTTTTGTTTTCTATTGAAGCAGAAAGTTCAAGCGGAAAAACGATAGATAAATGGACCTATATATATCTCATTTCTATTTACACTAAATTGATCAGATGCAGTTAGAAAGGAAGTAATTTATTTTAATCACACGGGTATTCAATATTCAGTAGGAAAGCTCTTTTCAAATCTGACGCAACAAAGAATTTGACTATAGATCTTTTTAATATACGGGAAGTAGTATATGACAAATACGATTTGCAACCACCAATTTTGGAATCTAATATCATCTCTTACCACACATTATTAATACGTTGTGCTTTCTGTACGACTTCTTATATAATTATTATTGCGCACATCTTGAGCGGCTTCTATTGAACTACTTTGAATAGCAATCGGCTATCACGATTGTGTGACCTGACTTCGAAATGCCACCTTCGGTTCTCAGCGTTATTCTTCTCTTGCCTTCCTTGGCACAATAATATATATTATTTAAAGCGATTGTCTTATGTATTATCACACTCCAAGATAACATCCCGCTGACGTCTTCCCTATTCACCAGTGTTATCTAAGAAAATCATTCAACGAAATAATTGCACCCTGCCATTTGATTGGTCTATCCGTGGCAGAAAGAATTGCATCCTGCAATTTGATTGGTCTATCCTTGGCAGAATTTCACCTTGTAATTTACTTTTTGTGTCTGTGGGTGATAAATTGCTGTGCTCACCCCGTGTTTAGAGTTCCACAACATTTTATTTCAGCATCAAGCTAAGAAAACCCATCTTACTGAGCAGTGTAAACAGTGAAACACATGCGATGTTCACATGGGATTATATTTTTACTATGTTTTGAACATCACAGCAATACTGGTTTCGGGAAAAGTCTGAGGTTAACGGCTGTTGTTTGATCTATAACAGTATAAACGCGATTTTGGTAAACTATGTTAATCATTTATCGGGATCGTGATTTGGGTCTACTGTGCTAATTATTAATGGGGATCGTGATTTTGTTAAACTATGTTAATCATTTATCGGGATCGGGATTTGGGTCTTCTGTGCTAATTATTTATGGGGATCGTGATTTTGGTGAACTATGTTAATCATTTATCGGGATCGTGATTTGGGTCTTCTGTGCTAATTATTTATGGGGGTCGTGATTTTGGTAAACTATGTTAATCATTTGTCGGGATCGTGATTATGGTTTACTGTGCTTATCATTTATCGGGATCGGGATTTGGGTCTACTTGGTTAATCATTTATACGGATCGAGATTTTTGTCTATACTGTGGTAATCATTTATCGGGTCGGAGAATTGGGTCTACTGTATTAATCAGTTAGGGGACAATCACCGGTTTTTGATATTCGTAATTCCCATATTACTCCCCGTTAAAGGTAGAAATGCAGATCAAAATATGGGATCGATTTGTGTTTGTTCGAAAGAAATTTCACAACGTTCTCAAAGTTATATCAATAATGACTCCGTGGCATGAAGTAAAATATCACTCCGTGCTACTTGCAACGAGCCGTCAGCATTTGTAAAGTTTTCAACTGCTTTTTGCGCTCTTCAACATAATGCAAAATTATACAACCATGGACATTGCCTTTTAAAAGATGAACTCATTGGTCTTTTGATAGTAAGTGAGTAACGTTATTATTGTACTGTGTTTCCTCTTAAAATACTAAATTACAGATGTTGGTTGTTCAAAGCATGTGGATTATACTCTCACAATGCTTAATATATAAATTGCTAACTAGTGATGTTCTAGTTTAGTGTTGTCATACATAGTTAACTGAAATCAACACAAGAAAATCGGATAAAAATACGTATCGTTTTATTACGAACGCGAGCAAATGAAACTAGATAATATATATATATATCATAGACAAATTTAGTTTATTTAAATTTTTTTGGCATGGTCTTAGCCAATTGATCTCAATTGGATGACTTAATAATCCTGTGGTCCTACCAAGCGATATTACCTTTATAGGTTGAGATAACTGGATAAGCATGCTAAGCAGTACTGAAGATATTCAGTTGTCATGGTAACCAGTACTGACTTTATTGTGTTGTCATGGTGATTAAGATATATTTGTTGGAACGAACGTATACGCCGTACTTAAGATTTTTTCACTAATGACGCCGTGTCCGACCTTTGAATGAACACAATTTTAATGGCAACAAACGAATACAGGATAGAAGATGAACAGATGAAGACAAAACTATAATAAGATATTTATGCAAATCAATAACTGATCTCGAGGCACAAGGTTTCTGTGTCCCCATAACTGAGAAAATACGTTTTTAAAAACAATATAATACCCAGAAGGCTACACATATCGTCACGGTACAAATATAATAAATGTCATCTTTAGTTTATGATTCTTTATAAAACAGCGCCCCGGATCCAATTTTCCAATTCTTCTCCAGCCAATCGACAAAACATCTCTAGTTGAACCAGACGTGTAGTACCAACAGAACAATTCCCGCAATAACCGACCGGTTTGTTGCGGTAGAAGTTGCGCCATTTATCCAACACGTGTCAATTTCCACAAATTCCTTCTCAATGCGAGAGGGAATGAATAATTTGTTATGTGCCTGAAAGAGACATATTGTTGTTATTAATCTAATTGGTTGAACAATTTATACAGGTCTACTCATTTATAGCTTAATTTAATTATAAAAAAATAGTCTGGAAACGTTTAAAATATAACTGGCTAAAAATTAACATTAAAGAAGGGGAATATTTAATATCGTTTAGCCAGCTCTGAAGTTTCTCTATAATAAAGAGAAAAATAAAGAAATACCTAAATCAAAGCCCAATTGAGCAAACGTTAAGAAAAGAAATAAAAATGCATTTACATCAAATGATATGGAGGAATGTCGGCGACAACTCAATCTTGAGAGAGATTCATATGACGAAGTAATCCTCTGCGCACGCGCTCTGACATCAGGATTTGACCAATCAGTTTCATTGGCTAACACAACAAGCAGATTTTTCCCACGTTGTTCTTCTGGCTCGCTGATAGTATAGTTGGACGGGCTATTTATGTGAAAGAATTGAGAAAATGTCTAAGAACAACTTAACGATTTTCTATTGTTAATAATAAAAAAAATAACTGTCAAAACCACTACTGATCAGTTGAGTTTGATTGAGCAGCAAATATAGACTTGGTATTATATTTGACCATTTCATCGTACACAAAAAATTATTTGCGTTGTAGCAGAACATCAGGGGTTGGATACATTTTTAAAAAGAAATCGTGATCTCATTATCTCTTGTCTCGCGTTTTGTGGTTAAATTTATAACGCGACATTACGAGGTACGAGTGGCCGCATCTGTAGACAAAACAAACATTTTTAACCGTTTTAACACTCGGTCTTCTGATGAACAACACAAATATTAATTTGTTAATTGTAAGTATTGGCCTCACGAGTGCTCCCTCTTAATTGGTTTAAAGATTTTGGGACTTGACGTAGATACGAATTTAAAAAAATCAGGGCCCGATTCAATAATTTATGCTAAAGGACCATTAAGTTTCTCAGTTTTTAATTTAAATATTTACTTTTCAGGCATTATTATAAAAATGTCAGTAAATAATAATTACATTATATAACTTTAAAATGAAATTAAGACAGGAGACGAAAATCTCGAATTAAGGAGTGAACTTAAGTCGGAAAATGCTTTCTGGAATGGGACCCAGATCATTTTTGGTTCGTAGACATTTTTTTATGAAAATATATCAAATTTGTCAAGAATTTTGAAGCTTACACTTTCAACATTTTTTCTCGTTAACTTTAGGCTTTATTGTTTTGTTTTGTTTTGTATAAGTTCGCAGTGTCATTCAGAAGGGAAATAAGTTAATTTTGTGACAGAATAAAAATGACTTTAACACAAAAGTAGTGTAATAATATATATATATGACTGCTTCTCGTCAGCTGTTTTATACCTGGTAGAAAAATAGGTGCATGAGTTCCAGCGTTTTTGTACTATCGCAAAACATGAATGGCTATTGAGATATTAGAGTGCATCATAAATTATAAATTTTGTTTTGAAAAGTGCAGAAATATTTTACCATAAAATCCATGGGAGAGGAGATTAAACAACGAAGGAAATAAGCAGAAAAGCAAAGGAATATGAAATAAAAACTGTGTCATAATCTACCAAATCCCACATCACCAATGTAAAGCTTGGAACAGAAAAGTATGTTACAAAGGAGGACTAATGAATCTGACAGAGCACAGGAATAAACCCCTTAGAAAAGAAACAGAAAGCGTAAAAAAAGAAGACTTTCTTACTAAATTTCCACATTGGCCAGTTGTGCCCACTCCTGTCTTTGAAGCTGGGAGTAGCAAGTCGTCAGTGGAATTCTCGGATAATAGAGGACAAAAGACATACACATTTCGTGTTGCGTACTTTCTCCACCCTAAAACAGGAACTAAAATTAGAGACGGTATCGTATCAAAAAACAACATATAGGATTGCCCTCCTCGGAAACTTGCAACCTTTGTGGGAAAACATTGCTACCTTACGTTTAGCGGCATTGTCTTATGTTAATCTTCTGTTAACAGGGCATACAGATTTTATGATTCATACTTTTTCCACCCTAAAACAGAAAGCAATGTCTTTGTATATCTTTTATTGGAATAGTACTAGTTTGTGAAACTCATCAGTGGTACTCATCAGTGGTAATAATGCTGTATAGATTAACATTGCTATCTTACCTTTTTCATTACTGCTTTATGTTTATCTGGATTACATTTAAATAATCCTTATTGCCTTCAGTAATCAGTTTTGCTGTCAGGTAATCATTATTGTGGTAAGAATCATTATCACTTCTAGTTCATCATCGTCATAACATAGACGAGGTTACAGTTAGCCGCCACTCAAACAAAAAAACAACAACAACAACGAGGTTACAGTTCCAAGAATAAGCCCCGCCTACTTCCGTTTGGAACGCAAGTACAACACCATATATGGCAAACTGTTTACCATATATGGTAAATTGGGTCAAGCTCAAAGTGAGGCGACTTCGGTTTGGAACGCAAACATTACCAATATATGGCAAAACTTAAACCCGTGAATTGAGTAATTCGTAATAACGTTCAATTGATTATAAAACCCTTATTTAATCATTATTTCATTATTTGCATCAGTTTTGTACCTTCAATCTATGATTGTCGCATTTATTTTAATTATTAATTACTTATATTTGTCTATATTCCCTCCGGGAAATGTTGACAATAATGGCAACTGTAGCGTACTTACAAACGTGACAACTGTCTTATGGGCCGAAGAGTATGTGCATTCCAGTACCATGTTATCTCCCTGCGAATATAACAAAATATTAATTCATCAATCTTGAGACAAAACAAATGAAAAATAAAGAAGAAATAAATTATTGTTTTATGTGAAGTGGAATGTCCCGATTGATCGTTGAAGCTTTACTCTGCTGAAACTCTGCTGATATATTTGAACAAAGCTGTTTCTGGTGTGCTTTGAGCCATCAACAGATTAACGCAGCGTATTACCTAAGCTCGTCGCTTAAAATCTCAAATAAATTGCTGGGTACACGGTAGCTTTGTATTGCGATTTGACACAGTCGACTAATCCCGAGGAATCAACAGAATGATCTCTATGAAACAAAGCCCTTCTACAGAAGACAGTTGTGAAATACCTGGACTCCATGATTTACTCACCCTTTGCACTTTGACCTCTGGTTCGACTATTCTAGTTTCTTGAAAATTGAAGTCATAATTGTCATCCACGCTTATCGGCCTTTGTTCAACGCCATTCCGGATGTGACGCAATTTAATGGCTCTTCCTAGAAGATGCGAATGAAGGAACGCAGCAAATACGTTGATTTCAGTTTCATTACCCATTCCCTGTGGAAAAGCTATATATTAATATCGATCCTAAACTTTTTCATAGGTCAGACAAAACTCTACCTGCGACATGTGACTAAGACAATCATTTGAGCAGTAACACAGTCCCTGGGATGTGGGATGTTACTTCTACGTTATAATTTCTCTTTGGTTATCTACTTTTATTTGTTATATTGATTTTAATTAACACTTATTTCTTTAAAAATATACGGTAAACCCATATTCGGTTAAATAATAATGACAAACTCAGCGGTGCCTTCTGAACTCATTTTCCATGGTCCATAGTAAATAGATTTGTAAAATGAAAGCTTGTGATCTGTAAAATGTGCGAGTCATTTAGTCTGCTTCTAATCTTCCGCAACTTACCTGTTCTAAACACTCGGCCGGGCAATGTCCGTCTATTTGGAAGGCTTTGGAAAATGGCGGTATGACCATTGTTAGAGTTGGTAAAAGTCCGGTTGATAACAGTCCTGCGTCATACATCCGTATTTTTGGGGTCAAGGTCAGACGGATACCAGAAGAATCCATGAAATCTGAAAGTAAATGTATTCTTTTTATACAATTTCTGGATAACGACGTCTTGTTTTGTGATAGAACACACCGTTTCGAAACATTATTAGTTATTGACTTTTTTCTCAGGGTGTACTGACTTTTATGACCGTCCTGCAAACTTGTACGCCCAGGCTAAGGGGCGTACGGGCTTGCAGGACGGTCATTAAAGTCAGTACACCCTGAGAAAAACGTCTTTCACGAATTTATTATCCGCCAAGCCACAGTATGTGCGATTTTAATCACTTGAGAAAACCATAAGAAAATAGATTCTGCGGCGATTCAATCTTTGTTTGCGTTCCGAGTTACCTCCCCTGACGACTAGCGCAGGCCATGACAACGCAACTTTCCCAGCCGCATCGAAAGGGACAATGACGCTGCAAAAAACGGGCCACCAAAAACTGGTTTCTGGTTTTTTAGCATCATTTAAATTGAGCGATTTTAAAGCAGATATGTTTTGAACGAACTCTGTGTCAACCAATAATCGATTTCAAAAATAAGTTTGATTTAATTTGAAAATAAAATTTGAAGCGTAGGCGGCCATGTTTGTTTTTATATTACCCGTGAACTCTTGTGACATTCGAAATCTCCCGGTGTGTACAGGTTTTAACCCCCCTGCAAATTGACCAATCAGAACACAACGAATTTGGTTGACGGATAATAAATGCCTGTATCGTCATCCGGTGTAAATTGACTAAAGAAAATAGGAGAGGTAGAAGCTATATACCAGTATAAAGTAAGTAAGTAGACGAGGTAAAATGTTCGAGTGAACAGTGTGGACCATAACCACACATAACATATCTAACATGGTACATGTATAATAAGGGGATTATTGTTCCCAAATAACTACCTATAAATAATAAACTGTCTGGAGTTAATGCATGCATGTGTATCTTATAGGAATTTCATGCAGCACTATGCTACTAATTCTGTGTTTTTCTCAGATTCTTTCTACATCCTTATATACTAGTATCAACAAACCATCAGAATTGATATTTTCCAGCTTTATCTCCATTTTATCCCATTATGGTGCCAGCACAGATACTGTCTATCTCAACTCCAGACAGTTTATTACTTATAGTTTGTCGCCTTTTTTTATTGTGGAGTTGCAGACCTCATTATATAACATGTTATAAAGAAGCGAGCATGTAAGAAAGAACGCTAGCATACCTGACTCCCTTGTGTAACATATAAGACAGAACGCTAGCATACCTGACTCCCTTGTGTAACAGATAAGAAAGAACGCTAGCATACCTGGCTCCCTTGTGTAACAGATAAGAAAGAACGCTTGCATACCTGACTTCCTTGTGTAACAGATAAGACAGAACGCTAGCATACCTGGCTCCCTTGTGTAACAGATAAGGAAGAACGCTAGCATACCTGACTTCCTTGTGTAACTGATAAGAAAGAACGCTAGCACACCCGACTCCCTTGTGTAACAGATAAGAAAGAACGCTAGCATACCTGATTCTCTTGTATAACAGATAAGAAAGAACGCTAGCATACCCGACTCCCTTGTGTAACAGATAAGAAAGAACGCTAGCATACCTGACCTCCTTGTGTAACAGATAAGAAAAAACGCTAGCACACCCGACTCCCTTGTGTAACAGATACGAAAGAACGCTAGCATACCTGACCTCATTGTGTAACAGATAAGAAAGAACGCTAGCATACCTGACCTCATTGTGTAACAGATACGAAAGAACGCTAGC
>JAVFBX010232650.1:0-10759 GCA_034783855.1 Mopalia kennerleyi | reverse complement strand
CAAACATTGCACTAGCACTACAGCTATACCTGTAGTTCAATAGCCACCGAAAGGCATTGTTGTACATCACCTTTAATAGATCAAAATACCTCTTCGCATAAATATACCATAAGTGACAGCAGTATATGTTAGAACAATAAGCCTTAAAATGAGGATGGATTGTTCATTGCACACTTTTTGTTGCTTAATAATGGCGAAAGAAACAGATGGCTTGGGACCTGTGAGTGGAAGATCTGAGTAGGATTAGTCGGCCGACAAGCATACCACTGAAACAGGGACAAAGTCCCCAATAGCATGGACATTGTAAGAATTACCCATCATAAGCTTGGTATAATAAAGTGACGTGAAAAGCAGAGCATTTCAAAACTTTAATCAATGTTTAGTGTACAAGCATCTTTTATACCACAATCACAATTTTGAGACTGTATTTTCATATCTTGTGAGATGTATATCATTCTGTGCATGTTAGTATCATTCTCTTCATGTTAGTCCCTCCTGAATGGGACGTAAATAGATTTTTTGACCGTTCACGTTATTCTATCCTGATGCCGAGTCTATGTGACATAAGGTTATGACTAATACGATCGTCAATCATTACAAAGCCCATTTCATGATTTCTATAAGGTACAGAGTAATTATATGATCTACCGGTATATCCATTTGGGTTTTATCTACATATACAGGATATATATTTCAATGTGATATATACATTTTGAACAATTGAATATCAACTGAAGATAGTACTTACTCGAATGAGCCTTTTCTCTTTTCTTTCTCTCCGTTTCTAAATAATACCTTGATGCAGCATCAATATGTTTCATCCAATTCTCTCTATAAAAAATTAAATATGCAAATATAAAACATCAACCCACTTACGTTCAGGACGGCTTTTCTAAAATATTGTCAACCCCTAACTATATAGACTTGTTGAAAGTTGACTAATACTTACTTTTCCACAGCACTGACGGCTTTGAGACTGTAGACCCTGTCTATGTGTGATAACTGGAAGACACAGGGGTCAGTCTCAGTGTCTGGGGGTCGCTTCACCAGAACTTCATTCAGAAAGATGGGCTGAAACATAGTATTATAGAATAATATGTCCATGGCACAATCGATTCCCCCATCACACATGCAACAATGAAGAGGATGACTGGATTTCATTGTTTACTCAGTATCAGCATGAAATAAGGGCAGATAAAACAGGTGATTGCTAATAATAAATCATACAAAAGGTATAGGATGAATTGTGGCTGCAATAGATTAACTTTAACGATTGGCCCCTCTTGGTATTAAATTGGAACCTCTAGCCAATGGGTGATCTAACAAGAGAAAAGCAATCAGAGATTGCTAAACAATATGCAATCCCCTGCAGTCTACACAAAACACACATAACTACATGCAGTGCAGTGCTAATGATGGAAACTTCACTGTGTGTTATGCAGAAATTTGCATAATTTCCGTTACTTTTTTCTACATGTACATTGAACATCTGCATAGTTTCCGTAATTTTTTGTCAACATTTTTTTTCTACGTAGGACATCTGCGCCTACAGAACTTATTCTATGTGTTGTTCATATTAATCTGCATGTTTGTCACGTGCGTATGCAAATCTATTTATAGGTTTCACTAATGTTACTACCATAAATCAAACAAAAGTTACGCTCACTACAAGCCGTTTTTAAATGAAAACTGGGATAGAACAAGTCTATCTAGACTTTACTCCCGCCATCACTTATGATTTACTCAACTATGTATGATTCAATATAATTTTATGGTTAATAAATACTCAACTCAACTCAACCAATTTTCATAAAGATAGCTTTATAGTTTTTCGAGTCCGGCCCCGGAAACAAAATTTTGCTTCTGATAATGGCTGTCAAACTTTTTACCCATGAAAACAAGAAAACTAAAAAAATGAATGGTTACAGGAAACGAAAACGATTTGGACCCATCCGGCCAGGGCAGACGGACACACAGACGGACTGGTTTTTAGAAACATTATGAATCCGTAATAGCAAAAGGCACAACTACAATCGATGGTGAATGTGTCTACCAAGTCTCACAAATATAGGCCTTATAGTTTTCGAGTTCTGCTGCGGAAACGGGTGGGAGCCATCCGGACGAACGGACAGACAGACGGACTGATTTTTTAAATGGTGAATCCGTAATAGCAAAAGACACAGCTACAGTTAATGGTTAATGTGCCTACCTAGTTTCATTAAGATTGGCTTTATGCTTTTCAAGTTCTTCTCCAGAAACGAATTGGAACCATCCGGTCAGGTCAGACAGACTGACGGACTGATTTTTAAAATGATGAAATCGTATTAGCAAAAGGCACAACTTCAGTTAATGGTTAATGTACCAACCAAGTTTCATAAAGATTGGCTTTATAGTTTTCGAGTTCTGCTCCGGAAACAGATAGGAGCCATCCGGACGAACGGACAGACAGACGGACTGATTTTGAAATGATGAATCCGTACTAGCAAAAGGCACAACTGCAGTTAATGGTTAATGTGCCTACCAAGTTTCAGAAAGATTGGCTTTATAGTTTTCGAATTGTTCTCCGGAAACGGATTGGAGCCATCGGGACGAACGGACAGACAGATTGGCAGATTTTTAGATGATGATTTCGTTATAGCTAAATGCACAACTACAGTTAATGGTTAATGTACCTACAGAGTTTCATTAAGATTGGCTTGATAATTTTCGAGTTCTGCTCCGGAAACGGCTTTGAACTATCCGGTCAGGCCATACATACGGACAGACAGACGGACTGATTTTTAAAATAATGAATCCGTTGATCATACCATAATACGACCGATTTTCATCGGGCGTATAAAAACTAATTAATAAACAATTCAACACACAATCACTACTGTAACTGAATTTTATTTTGATTATAAGCATTTGCAATTGTATAATATAATACAGCTAACAACGTGTAAAAAAACAACAATAAAATCATCAAAATAAATCTTCGTCTCTGTGTTTGTACTCTGTATAAAACTGTAAACACATCCCCTGTAGATGCATGTACATTCAAGAATAACTAGTCAAAAATGGCTATCAATTTTCTTGAAATGCGACAAGTTTTTGTTCAAGGTTCATAGTTAAGGAATTAAGCATTCATTTGAATGAAGTCCAAGGCGTTTTTGGGCAGAGGCATCTGGGAATATAAAAAGAAAATTGTCATTATTTTAGCTTTGACATTTGTATATATTTTATTTGTGAAGTAACTGTAGAAGAGGAAGTAACTGCGCCAGATAATTACGAATGGCGGTCAGCAAGGAATCATGTTCACACTTGTTCAAACCATAACTTATTTAACTGGTCACCGGGCGAGCACCTGTGGACAGTCTTAGGGGATGTTGTCTAAGTAGGTCTACATTTGTACGTTCTACACTTTTCATTTAATTTAGGTATATTATAACGCTATATTTAACAAGTAATTGCAACCCATTTGGCCGACCATATATACCTTCAAACACCAATCTATAAACAAAACCGAAATGTGACACCTATTCTCTGACAGTTTTAGATAAAATAAAAAAGTTGACTGTGCTGACATCGCCTACATTGAACGAGTCATTGTGTCACTCAAACACCATACGCACAAAAACAATGAATAAATCAAACTGTCAATTTAACAAGCCAGATTATTGATGAGGAAGATACCTGATACCCGACCCGACACGCAACACGCCCCATAATAATCACGCAACACGGCTCCTCATCCAATCAGAAGATGAACAACCGGTATTCGCCCGAATTCCCCTCCGCCTGCGAACACTATCTTATCTAGCCAAGTGTTTTATATCCGACCTACTCTGCATTACAACCCTTGGCGGATAATTCATGTATAATGGGACTCTGTTTCCTGGTGATTGATTCGATGTTTCCTTGTGATTGATTGGATGCTTGGGAACTTCCACGCATCGAATCAGATGTTGTTAGACTCGGCTAGTGAAAATAGCGGCGGATGTCAATAACGAAAATTGTAGGGCGTGTGGTAATGTATTGTCGAAACAATGGAAGACGGTTAATTTTGTTTGGTTGGGGGTATTCAACCAACACAGTGAAATTATTGGATCTGTACCTACCGCTACAGACACCAAATAACCGTATATATGCCAACACTGCTATACAAAGTTTAAAAAAGTTTATTCGCCTGATGGCGAAGCTGAGACTCTCGTTGTACATGAATTATCTGCCAAGGGTTGTAATGCAGAGTAGCTCGGATAAAAAAGCCTTGGCGAGAGAAGATGACCGAGCACATGCTTGGCATCTAAGTGAGCTGGGTGAACAGAATGAGAATGCGCGAGCTGGAATCCGCTAAACGGATCTGACTGAGGAACTGATTAACCCAAATATAAACTTTTAAAAGCTTACATGTTCGTTGATTCGAAGACTTCTATCGTTCGGTATCTATTACATCACCATCAATTTTTTTTTCAATAGCTATAAGACGCTCCGTGATGCTTTTAATTCCTGTGTCTACCCTGAAACATAAAATATAAATATATTAACCAATTGACACGAAACCAATCAGATTTGACAAAAATCAATGTCATATACAGCAAAAATCTTACACAAATTTTAAAAATAAGCAAAAAAATAAATGTCCAACGCAGTTAATTCTATCGCAGAAGGGAGTTATCTGCTGAGCGAGGCCGAGTGCTCAGCACGTATCTCGCAGTTTTCCGCATCTTCCAATGCATGGGTCAGTATGTGTAAGACGAAACTGCCACATTACTATCCCTTGCTGTAATTCGAAGGAAAAACGTGGCACAAATTTCATTGGACTGTGGTAGAAACACGTAGGCCAATCAAAAATAGCCTACTTGTCATCTTATGTTTAGACCGCCCCTTTCTTATTCTATGAAAGCCTCAATCTGATTGGGTAGAGAAAAGAGAGGTCATCCGAAAGTAGCTGTTGTCAACTCTAGCTAACTCATGTTTTACAGCCTATGAAGGCAAGGTAAGAAAGGAAGAGAGGCTTAATGATTAAGCCTCTCTTCCTTTCTTACCTTGCCTCCATAGGCAATGCGACGATCTCCTTTTCTGACTTGCCTCGGGAAGATTGTTTGTTTGTTTGTTTGATTGGGGTTTAACGTCGTACTCACTTATATGACGACGGATTGTCCACTTAACAATGTTCCTGGCCTAATTACGGTGGAAAACCGGGAAGAAATCTCGTAAAGACCACCCCCGCGATTGCCGGGGCCACATCGTGTGACTCCCTCATATACCTGAGGGTCGACAGACGGACTCGATCCTGTGAACGGTACATCGAAGTTGGCTTCAGTAAACGCGCTCGCTAACCACTTGGCCGCGGGCCGCAAAACACAAATAAAATTTTGAAGAAAATTGAAGAGCACTCTTTAAACTGACGTATACAATTAGACAAATAAAAGGACTTTTTCATTAGAAGCTAGCTGTCATTATAATCAACTACTCTAACTTTCCAGGTTTAGTTATTTGTTTAAATTAGTTGCCGTTCAAAATATAAAATTTGAATTATTTAAAACTTACGATGTGAATGTTCGGTCGATAATCAATTTGCTGTCTCCTCCTTGAACTCTGGTTTTCATGTTCACGGTGACGCCCCGAAAGTTTGGGTCATGTTTTACTGCACTTCGGACCGGCTTCGTGGATTTCCGTCGGCTCAAGGTGTGTTCTCGGTAACAATCGTCGACAGCTTCCAATTGTCGGTTATTAGGCTGCTCTTCTTTCAATTGTTTTTGGAAATCGATATCTTTACATTTAGAGGAATCCTCGCCTGGTCCTAAATGCAGCGATTTCTTGGAAGACACCAAACTGTGACGAAAGTCCTCGATCTTCGACTTCTCAGTTTCGATGTCTTTCCATAGTTTTTCCAAGTCGTCAAAAATCGTAACGAGAAGATCTGTAGATTTATCTGCAGGTTCTCTGAAAAAAAAGGGTACTTTACAGATATTGTTTCAGTTGTGTAACCTCTTCGTATACCCTTTGAAAAGCCCGGATGTAAGTGCCTTTTTGTCCGTGTAGCCGATTAAAGGCTGAAATTGAATTAATGATTGCACGAAACGCTAGCGCTTCATTAGACATTGGCGGTCAGATAATTAGGATGCCTAAAATAACTGCGTACTCCCAATAAAATCCACTGTGAAAGATCGTGACCGGGTGAGAATGACTCTTTGAATCCCATATAGATAGATAAATAGACAGGTGATTATCGGTTTATGGGAGTAGGCCTTTACCAGATTGTACTATTGAAGTTGTATGTCGTTCTTTAGTCATCCCAGTCATATTTAATTGTTTGTCAACCCAATCGACAGTAAACTGTTGATGGATGAAGGAAACCGCCCCACGTATCGCGGGCAACGACTAGGCACGATAACCGTTTGCACCAGACGCAAAACAAATACATTGCAACAGTCTGACTTCGTGGTGACACTTAAGCGCAGAACTCCTGACTTGCTCCCACCAGGATGTTTGGCTAGAAGTATACCAGCGCTCTAACCGACTGATCTACACAAGCTAACGGTATACATACGACATTGGAGAGCCGTTGCTATTGCACTAAATCTTTAACTACAGAAGTTAGGTGTTGGTGTTTATACCAACTTGAAATTCAGATTAAAGCTGGTATGAATTGCTTGTTTTATATTTGCGAACAGCGCAACATCAAAGTATTAACAAGAACAGACCAAAGCTATAACGGTCGTTACATTATACACACAAAAAACGATAATGAACGGTTTCTTTGCGAAATTCTATTTTCAAGGCAATCTTTCCGTAGTTTACCATAGTTATGTAGTAGTGTACTTGCACGGATTTCTCACCTGTTATTGATCAATATTGGTTTTATATTTTTTGATAGCTGTCTAGACGGGACCGTCGTATCTTGACACGTGCGTGCGATTTGTCCAGGCACCGCTGTCGATGGACTTTCAATAGTTTCATCGTCACTTATATCGTCCACCTCTACCGTGTAATACGATGGTTTGGTTTTCTCTGGCGCTGTGTCAGATTGAGGAACAGCTAGCCCCGACATTTCTGATTTTCAGAAATAATTTGTCGTGTTCTATAAAAATGTACTTCTGAGAGCTTTCGTTGCCCTCTGTAAAATATTTGAAGTCTCGATGACAATGATCAAGGTTTGTGTCCAGTCTAAAACCATGTGACCAGCTAGACCGGTTTGGGAAATCTGCCCAGACGTCAACATCGTTTAATCCAGGGGCCTGTTACCCTTAATTGGGTAGGTCAAAATTTCGACCAAACATTGCGGAAGTTTTTGTCAGTTTTTTGCATATGAAGCGATAGCATCATTGCTGTTAGATGACACACATATCAGGCTTGCGTTGGACCTGTCTCATTCTTGTTAAAAGGGGTGTTCGTCTCCATGAAGTGTTTGGTATTTAATTTAGCTTGGGATAAACACGGCAAGAAACATTCTTATTTCGACTCGTTTTATTTATTTCTTTTTGTATATTTCTCAAATATATTACCATCACATATGCCTACTGAAGAACGGTGGTCCGGCATTTTCATAAATCAGAAAATATCCCGTCTGTAGGCTACATCTATGGACCAAAGTATTGACGTTGACTGTAGGATACTCGAATTCAACGAGAAACATATTCGCATCTACCGATTTTTCTACATTATTTACTTCTCGGTGTTTAGCTAAAAGTTATAGATGAATGTGCCAACACGATTTAACTTGCTGCAATGTGGCACTCTGATTTACGCATTGATGAAGTCATTGAAGTGTCTTTATTTAGAAATGAGGGGAACACTTATTTCAACAGCGAATTTTCCAACTTTTGAATTTTTTTTGCTGTTTACGTGTGACTATGATGGAGAATATCCGCGAAATGTTATCAAACGCCAATTAATCACTGTAAACTGACTAAATGAAAGAGACCAAACGTTTATTGTTGGCACAGAAAACATGGGTCAGAAGAGCAATTGACTCGCCCAGTTCATGTCTTCGTGTATAATTCACTTCGCAGAAGGCTGCAAACACCTGCTCGGCCATATCGTTCGCGAAATGTTGCGATCTGGAATCGCCGAGTCTGTTTTAATGTCAATTGTTGTCATGTACGCCCGTTTTCTAACTCAGTGTGGTGAAAGGTTTGGAAGGGAGCTATAATTCATTTGCGCGCATCATGGGACCATATCCTTCTGGTGGATCTCACTGGTCTGTTTTTTATCGGTTGTGGTGTTGTGCAGTGTAAGTCTGCTCACTTCGTGTCAGCTTGTAGAGGCCGCGGCTTAGTGGTAGCGTGTGCGCTCACTAATCCTACTTCGATGGAACGTTTACGGGATCGAGACCGTATGTTGACCATCAAGTATAAGAGTGAGTCACACGATGTGGCTATACGGCTATTGCTGGGGTGGTTGTTACGAGGTTTCCTCCCGGTTTTCCACCGTAGTAAGCCATTTTCTTTCAGCATTACGTTGCTTTTATTTGCCTTTCTGTGACCTGGATGTGGAACTTTTACTTGATCGTGAGAATATCGGACATAAAGATAAACTTTATTTTGCTCATAGATCGTTATAGGATTGCTGAATGCTAGATCTGTTCACTGGTCCACAATTAATTTTTTTTATAATTTTCTTCCCCTTTAAAATCTCAAATTAAATGGGCCGCCAATACATTATAGAGTGAAAGTCTCCACGAAAGAGCTATTCCTACTTGATATTTCAGTAATATCCAAGAAGTCCCTTGAAAATGGCGTCACAGTGACCCGGCGTTATCGTCAACTTAAATAGCCAGTCCATTCCTAAGAATCCGTGTCTCGACGAAAGAAAAATTTGTTATCTTTTTTTAAGTGTTTATTACCATTCATATCGACTGTGTTCTTTGGGAAGTAGCTTCCTGTTGCCCTGGTTCTGTCGTCATATAAGTGAAACACCCTTGAGTATACGACGTTAAACCCCTATCAATCCTGTTGCCCTGGTGCTCTCGGAGCTCAGAGGCAACATGAAGCCGATCTGTGTCTGGTGCCTTTGTAATACGTCCTGTGATTGCCCTCTGTGTCCTGTATTGCTTTATACGCCCGATGAAAATCGGTCGTATTATGGTATGATCAGCGTCCGTCCGTTCGTCCGGTAGGCTCGAATCCGTTTCCGGAGCAGAACTCGAAAACTATAAAGGCACTCTTTATGAAACTTGGTTGGCACATCAACCATAAACTGTAGTTGTGCCTTTTGCTATTATGGATTCATCATTTTAGAATCCGTCCGTTTGTCTGTCCGTTCGTCCAGATGGCTCCAATCCGTTTCCGGAGCAGGACTCGAAAACTATAAAGCCAATCTATATGAAACTTGGTAGGCACATTAACCATTACCTGTTGTTGTGCCTTTTGCTATTAAGGATTCATCATTTTAGAAATCCGTCCGTCTGTCTGTCTGTCTGTCTGTCCGTTTGCCACATGGCTCCAATCCGTTTCCGGAGCAGAACTCGAAAACTATATCCAATCTTTATGAAACTTGGTAGGCACATTAACCATCCCCTGTAGTTGTGCCTTTTGCTATTACGTATTCATCTTTGTAAAAATCTGTCCGTCTGTCGGGATGGCTCGAATCCGTTTCTGGAGCAGAACTCGAAAACTATAAAGCCAATCTTCATGAAACTTGGTATGCACATTAACCATTACCTGTAGTTGTGCCTTTTGCTATTACGGATTCATCGTTTTAAAAATCTGCCCGTCTTTCTGTCTGTTCGTCGGGATGGCTCGAATCCGTTTCCGGAGCAGAACTCGAAAACTATACAGCCAATCTTTATGAAACTCGGTAGGCACATTAATCATTAACTGTAGTTGTGCCTTTTGCTATAACAGATTCATCATTTTAAAAACCAGTTCGTCTGTCTGGATTGCTATAAATCGTTACCAAATCCATTAACACTGTATAAAAAATTTCCATGGTTGACTGGTACCCAAATCAATTTCTCACTTGTTGCAATCTTCCTTAGAACATGGCATGTTGCGTGACATTATCTGAAAGGCCTTGGGTTACCATGGTCACCCCACGAACACCCCACGAGGGCGTATGTTGGGTTTACTCAAACTATTGTTCCGGATTTTCATTAAAAGAAGTTTAAGACATACATTCGCCAGAATTTAATTCACGGTCCAGTGAGGAAATGAAATGCTCCAAGATTTGCCAAATCACAAGATTGATAAATCCAAGGTTATACGAAAAAAAAAATAGTTCCTGACGTAATTCAAGATGGCGACCCCCACATATGTTACTGATTTGGACAAATTGCTGCAAGATGCTAAACGTTGTCTGAGGATTCCCGGGATTTAATTTAAAGGTTAACAGATGAAAACCTTACAATTTGCCTACCAGGGGAGAGACATCATGATATATACCAACATACTACAGCAAAAACTTTATATTTCTAGTACTGCACTGTGCGTCCTGAACTGGATTATGCAGGATTAAGTGGTATGTACATTTATTTCACTTTTAATTGGTATCTTCAATGAATTTTTCAATAACAATTGCTACTATGAAGAAAACGAAAATATCTGAAAACGATTTATGTAAGAGTTGTGGTAGGATATACACTAAGAACACCTTTTCTATACATATGAAAATGAATTTTGGTAGGAAATTCAAAGGTCTTTACAGATATTATTTAATTTCAGGTGAAAATAATCCTTAATAGGTTAGATATTTTGTTTTGAGCTATATATACAATATTTGACAAATGAATGTATAAAGCCGTGAATGCTATTCTTGGTGATTAACTTTTTCTTCT